>BMAO01038895.1:0-18640 GCA_019973975.1 Trichonephila clavata | reverse complement strand
GATACAAATATGTTATATTAATTTCAAAATATTTTTCCCTTTGTTTCACTGAACGTAATATAAATTTGTAATACATTTTCAATTTACATACCACTTCTTATGTAACAATAGTTGTTGAAATATTTAAAATAATGAATAAAATATAATTAACCAGTTTTTTTAAAGGAAGTAGCTGCATATTATCTTTGAAATATATAATAAACCTGATAATCTTTATTTTTTTAAAAATAAGTATAAAATAATACAAAAAATAAATCTATTCCTACTTAGGTCACCAAAGAAAAATTTTGTTTCAATTAATTTTTTTTGTTGAACAGTTACAATGAACATAAATATGTATATACATATGATAGAATTTCAATATTAAATGACTAAATACAAAATAATGTTCCTTTTTATGTATGGTGTTGGAATATTTTTGTGTTGTTAATATTTATTCATTAATCAATTTTAATTATTCCAGTAAAATAATATAGCAAAAAATATCACATTCTCAGAAATTAGACCATCACAGGTAGGTTTCGAACCGATGACCTTTCGGATTAGAAATTCGACGTGTTAACCTTTACGCTACAGAGACACAGTGAACGGTCTTCCTTTCTATATATGTTGTTGGGCTATTATCTTTATTTGTGACTATTTATTAAATTTTTAATTTAATTAATGAATTAACATTTGAAAAAGCTGTATTAACATCGAAGTGTCAAACACTATAAGTTTTAAAAAATGTATTTAAACTTAAATGGATCAAATAAAACATTTTATTGAAAGTTGAAAGTTTGAACAATATATATATATAGAGAGAGAGAGTGTGAACTAATTGTAGGAATTGAAAAAGTGAATATTGGAAGTGATGATTTTGCGAAGGGGAGGGAAAATTTACAAAAGTAGAGAAAGCCCGTTTAACTCCGGGCCATGCAGCTAGAATCAGTGATTATAGAAACTAAATGATTATTAATGACATAATTATAGAAATTCCATCATATTGCGTGGGTTCACACATATAAGTGCTACCATCATGAGAAAAAGAAGAAATTCACGGGGATTAATAGTTATACAGACTTGGTAACAGCATGTACCCCTCTGGGCTATATATAGGGCGTATTTTACTATTTATTATATAAGAATGTATTTTCCTTTGCTTTCTATCAGTAAATCAATATATGTATATATTTTCCATTAATCTTTCATTTTCGACTTTTCGATGTGCTCGCGCCATCTTGTAGAGTTTTCCGCCCCACTATGGGGCATGCCCCACAGTTTGAGAAACGCTGTGCTAAGAGGATGTTTATGCTTTTAAATACTGAAAACTTGTTTGTGAGGACTCTGTTCAAAAAGTGTAGAAAGCTATTTATGAAAGTGAAAATAATACAAATATTGCAGTTGCTTGCATAAGAGACTTAGCATGAGAGGTAGATAGAGGTTACATGTCTGAGTAGTACATTTATACATAGATACTAGACAGGTAAAAATGTTTAAATAATCTTGAGGTAATGCGCATGTAAAAACCAGCCTTTTTTTCTTCAAAATAACAGTAAAAGGGATTTTGTATCATCTAACTGATCAGTGTAAATTGAAAGTGAAGGAATTTTGGAAGGAATTAGTAAAATAAATTTTGTATCATCTAATAGATTAATGTAAATTGAAAGTGAATCAAGAATATTTCAACGTTCATGACTTTTGCATAACAAATTATAATGGATTTTTCTGTCTGTTTTTGACGAGGTAAGATTTTGAATAAAAAATACTGTTTTCCAAATATTATATTTTTAAAATTGTGTGTAAATTTACTATATGCATGCACTCTATGTTCTTTATGTATAATTGTATATACTGAAGTGACATTTTTGAAATATTCTTAAAACATTTAGCTAGAAAGCAAATATCATATCAGAGTGTGACGATTTTCAATAAATCCATAGTGATGATTAGTATAATTTTTTTAGAAAAAACTATCTTAATTTAAAAATTTTAATTCAGTATAAAATAAATGTTTAATTAGTATCACATACAACAGTTTTTATGTTTAATAGATTCTGAGGAAAAAATACATCAAATGCAATATTCATTGTTGTTGCAAGAAGCTTGTTATATACATAGAAAGAAAAATATTTCCTACTTAAAAACAAAAAATAAACCATCTCCTTGTGGCTGCTTCAGAAAACACTTGTTTATATCTAGAAAAGTTTCTAAATTCTGATATTTTCGGAAATTTTTGGCATGTGAACATACTAATCCATAATGAAACCTTCCGTAATGTCGTATAATCACATATTGTCAAATCAATACATTACATGTTGATACATTTTACATGGTATTTTTGATACTTTATGGTCAACTTTGACGAGGGTAATGCATCGCAAAGTTGAAAATTCTTCAAAGAATGATACATAACTTGAGGAAAATTATGTAAATTCTGTAAAATATCTTGATAAGTAAAACCTGAAAAAGGCTACAGTAAAAAAAGAAAGAAAAGTCTTAAAAGAAAATGAGAAGAAGCTAATGCTTAAAAAGATATAGCAAATACAGGTTGCAATTCATAATATTTGTGAGGAAGGGATATTTTATACTAAAACTGCAATTTTCTCAAAATAATGTTTTAAAAACAGAGTGTATTTTTCTTGGCTTTCTTTTCCCTCTTGAATTTACTACATGAATATATCTGCAATTTTTATTGCGTACTACTGATATTGAGCAATTTTGTGTACTGAAGTGAGCATTTTGAGATATTCCCAAAATATGTGTAACAAAAAATGACAATTTTCAAAAAAATTCATAGTGATGCTTAGTATGAATTTATTTCTCTCAACAGTATATAATATATTTAAAAAATCCCACTTCAATGTAAATATAGAAGTCAATGTAAAATGCAGACAAAATTTGAAGTCTACATATTTAATAGTTGCTGAGAAAAAGGTACATAAAATTGCTCAATTTAACATTATCAGTATAGGGGGGTACCCTTAAATTATCTTAAATGCATTAGAACAGCTATATAGGAATATTAGGAAAAAGGAATATTATGCTTAATAAATGCAAAATCTTTTTTGCAGGTACTGTCTTTTTATGAAAAAATAATGTTTTTCAATATATGAATCGTTTTACTTTGAAATTTTAAAAATAGCATTCAAACATATTATTTTTCAAATTAATTTATTTATAAATAGCATTTTAATTAAATTCAAGACCAATGTGACTTTTTCAATTATCAAAAGTATGTTTTGGGGGAAAAAATCGTTTCTAAACATAGTTAGGAGTAAGAGAAGCTTATGTTACACACACACATATTATACAACTAACTAAGCATTTTATTTTATTTTTACCATCGTTCTTAGAGATTAGATTATATAGAATTTAATAAAAAAAACTTTGGAACACACAGAGATTTAAATGAAATTAAATCAAAATACTAAAATCACCAGAAATCTGGAACTAAATTTAATTAAAAAACGAATGCAAATCTCTTTTTGTCCCCCAAGGAAAAGATTTTTCATAAAATTTCTATTTTCGAAAATGATTTGCTCAAAATAATAATTCTTGAGTTAGTAAAAAATATTATTTGAAAGCTATAAAAAGGAAACTTCTCTGATATAATGTTTTACAAATAACTTAGTGAGTTCATTATTTTTAATGCTAATTGTTTTCTAAAACATTTAATCAATTAAAAATTTTCATCTCCCAAATCAATCGTTAAATATTACAGACATATAGGCACCCATAAATAACTCTAGTTTTCCGCAGTAATAGACTAAGATGGCTTAGCCCTATTTGGAGAGAAGCTCGGAAAAACACTATCAAAATCTTGAAAAATAAAAAAAAACCTGAGGGAACCGAGCTAAAGGAGGATATCATCTACTTGGTGGTTGGATAATACCGAAAAAGTCCTAATTACTTCAAAATTTAAAAATTGGGGAAGAGTTGCTAAAAATATAGGACGCTGGAAGGAGCGTGTTCTAGAGGCAGTCAAAGAATGTAAGGGTATACTGTGCTGTTGAAGAAGAGGTAGAAGAACTATCAGTCATTATATATACAATTAGCTTAAAAATGTTTTAAAAAACTATCGTATTTACTCGATCCTACACCATACTTTTTCCCCCATTGTTAATGGTAAATACAGTGAAACTTAGAATAGAAGGAAAAAAATGCATTGGTTGGGTCAATTAGATTAATTATAGGTTTATGTATGTATTTAAAATTTATAATGCAGGAAAAATATCAAACTATCCACTTCTAATTAGTTCAGCTTCTAAATGTATTTTAATTTCATAAAATTGGGCATCGTTATATAAACCATTTTACACTTTTTAAAAAATTTTCTCAAAATGTTTGGTGAATTTTAGGTGCAGCTTAGAATGGATGGCGACTTAGATTCGAATAAATACAATAATTTATTTATATCCACAAGAAAACAGACAATGTCAAATTTTATTATTAAATAAATTAATTTAGTAATGAATAATAGAAAACTATAGTGCTTTATTTTTTTAAGATATATATATTAATTCAAATTCATTATAATTTAATAATGATCAAAAATTTTTTACCGTTGGATATTGAAACGTTTGCTTATTTCTGGAGGTGTGAATGGTTGATTACAAACATGTAACAAAAAATGATCTATGAGTGAAAAAAACCTAGGAATTTGTTTACATTCACTTCATATAAACATTCAAAAGGAAAATACTAAGTGATATAAACATTTCAGACTTTTTTTTAAGGTTTTTCATTTTATTGTTTTTTAGGATATCAATTTTTTTAAGAAGAAAGAAAAAGTTGTGTTGTGTGTGTAAGTCAATTTGTGATGCGTTACAAAAAACCATGCTCGCACTCATTATTTTACGTACATAAAAATAAATGATTCCTTAAAATTTAAAATAATAAATGAATTTGTGAAATCTTCGATATTTACATTCATTTATATGAAAAAGACATTCAAAATAAAAAAAAAGGGTGCGTACTTATGTACGCATGTAAGAAGTTATACTTCTTTGGTATCAATTAATGTCATTATGTGCAGCCCATTCCATTATTAGAAAAATATATCCTGAAACAATATTTAAATTTAATCAACTTGTAACAGGTACTTTATAGATTGTAAAAAGTGTTGTATTTGTTATAAAAATAAAAATCTTTCTAAGAATCTTGAGCAGGGTAAGCTGGGCCAAGGACGAAAGGCGGTCACGAGCAGAGTTGAATGGTACCAACCTTAATCGGACCGCCAAACCGAGATAAAAACGATTTAAATAAATTTAAACACCCCACACAGGGACAATAGGACCAATAACACGGGGGTTTCGGCAGACTTTATCTGGAGATGAGGTGAACCGCATGTGACACCTGAGACCTCATATTGAATGTCTCGGCGGGAAAAATCATTCCGAGAAAATTAAGACACCCGCCTGAAGAGCCCCCGAGTCATGAGCATTTTAAAATAATTAAAAAAAATTTAAAAAATTAAATAAAATAGAGGCAGGCACCCACCAATTCGAAATTTGGTTTAGTTGTGTGGAAACACAATAGGAATCCATTCGAACCGGTCGGAGTCTGTAGTTGCAAATGGGCAGCGCTAGCTTTGGAAAGGAAAATGAAACTAACTCCCCCTGGGGGGGAAAGCAAATGTTACTTAAATGGCCACGTACATCTCGACGATACACAGAGTAGTAGGTGATCCCAAAGTTTCATCCTTCTATCTCTAAAAAATCGTGACGTCATCAAATATCGAACCCCATAAGAAGAACACGAGGATTCTAATTTTAGTGATAACGTCCCCTAAGCACACTATCTACACATAAATTATAACACATGAAAGAGCTCAACGAGGAGAACCAATGGTCCGAGTTTCCTTAACGAAGCTCAAAAATCCTCAAAGATGTACGGGATTTAAAAATTTTTAAAACTAAAATAATTTTAGAATGTTAAATGAGGGTGAAGAAATGGGGCTATATATTGTCCTGAAAAAAATATATCTAGGATGCTCATAGGAGAACAATCGAATCCTACCGGTGCGAGTCTTCCAAGGTAGCATAGGATTCGAGTTATTACTGGGAAGTCCTGTAAAGGGGAAAGCACCGGAAGGGGCCAATTTCAAGTTAAGCTCGTACTAATACGAAAATATTGCGGACCTCCAAAAATCAAGTTCTAAGCTCAATTCCTTAGGGGGTGAAATTTTTTCCAGTCTCCATAGGATTAACATGGGAGCGTGATATTTTAGTGCTTAAGCCCTCCCCATGCCTACACAATGGAAATGAAGTAGATGACTAGATGGGTCTCGACGATTGGAACAATTGTTCTATTCTCAAGTCCGAGACTCAAACAGGAGCCAATATATTGTGAATTTAAACAAATTTAAAAAGTTTAAAACAATTAAAAACTGTGGAAGAAATAGCGCTATGAGCATAAAATTATAATAACTGGAAGAGCAGACAGAGGGATCGAGAGAGCCAGGCTCGAATGGACTGTGAGGCTCGAGTGCCGAGATATTGGCCAAAACGCTGTAGAGGCGGGTGAATGCACCGGGGGGGGGGATGCCTCTCAACAGATATGGTTTATAACATTAGTTATTACTGATCTTTCAAATATCACCCAGCACCAAAAAAGTGGTATGTTAGAAAATTTCCTACCCCATAGGAAGAATATGAAGGACTGATATTTAGTGTGCAAGCCTTCCCCTATCCCAACCACAAGCACACAGATATCAAATACATATGATGGGTGGGGGGGGTGCACGCCATTTCGATCGACACCCATAGCTAAGATCCTTCAGTAACTTCCAAAGTTATTAGACAAGGGTGTGCGCGCGCATCGAACAAATTTACTCTCATCCTTTTTCCCTAACGCCGCAAAAGAAGTACAACTTCAAAAATATTTGATAGAAACATTTTAACATTTTGTTCTTAAATTTTGAAGATTTTTATTATAGTTTATTTTAATATCTCATAAATTTAGAGAATTATTGATAAGTGGATGATATTTTTTATAGAAAAATTGAACCATATGATGTAAAATACTCATTATTTTATAACAATACTTCCCTTCTTAGGATTTGAAATAATAAAACTGATTGGAAATACTCATATACTAATTAACTAGCTGTTACCCGCCCGCTTCGCTGGGTATTTCATGATGTTTTATAAATTTTTACTGCTTATATATATGTATAAATTATTGATATCTAAGTCCTAGCATTAAGAATTCGATTGAATTGAAAAATATACTTATACCTGTAACTGTCACCTGTTGGTAAAAAAAAGGGCAGAACTCATCTAATTTGTATTTTCTAAAAATCTCTAAAATTGAAGCATAGAATGATGTTTGCTCTTTCGTAACTCAAAAACCAAATGGATTCCCACAAAACCAATTTTCGGTGGATCTCTACTCCGTAAATTGAACATGCAAGCCAAATTTCAAGTCTAAATCTAACAGAAAAAAGCAAAAGTTTTACTATCAATATCCCGTAATCCCGTTGAGAGCCGTTTTCCAAAATTACCGCTCTTAGCGGATTTCAATTCAACAAAAGAAAAACGCAAACCAAATTTCATTATTATAGTCCTTGTAGCTCGAAAAAAGTAATTTTTTTTTGTCAATACGTCCCAGTAACCCCTGCAACCCCCAGAACTTGATTTGATTAAAATTTATTCTTAGTGGATCCCTATTCAACAAAAGAAACGTGCTTAACAAATTTCAAGTATATGGGTCTAGTAATTAAAAACAGGAATTTTTTTCTGTAACTCCTCTTGACCCGCGCAAACATCTTTGGGGTCAATTTTCATTTTACTCTTTGTTAGAGGAACTCCATTTCATGAAAGGAACATACCTACCAATTTTCAAGCAGGATGATCAAGTAGTTTAAAAATGGAAATATTTATCGATTACGCCTCTTAATCTCCCGAAATTAAACTTAGTAGTTGATATTCGCTAAACCCATTTTGTAGCGGTTCTCTACTTTACGAAAGGAATATGCTTATCAAATTTCAAGACTGTACGTCGAACAGTTTAAAAATGGGATAATTGTCTATAACACCACTTGAGCCCCCGCAACGCCACTTCTGGGTCTGTTTTCACAAAACCCATTTTGTAGGGGAATTGCACTCTATGAAAGGAATCTGCTTAGCAAAATTTGAAGACTGTGCGTCCAATTATTAAAAAATGCAAAAAAAATATCAATAACGCCCCTTGAACCCTCGCAACACCACCTAGGGGTCGATTTTCACAAAACAAATTTTGCAGTGTATTTCTATCCTATGAGAGGAATCTGCTAACCAAATTTCAAGACTATGAGTCTAATAGTTTAAAAGAAGAAATAATTATTTATATCTGCCTTAACCCCCGCAACACCCCTTGGGGGTCAATTTTCTCCAAACCCGTTTTGTAGCGGATATTTACTCCATGAAAGAAACATTCCTACCAATTTTCAAGCAGGTAGGTCAAATAGTTTAAAAACGAAAATATTTATCTCTTACGCCATTTATTCCCCTGCAACGCCACTTAGAGATCTGTTTTCACAAAACCTTCTTATAGCTGATCTCTACTCTATAAAGACTGTGCGTCTAATAGTTTAAAAATGGAAATAATTATCTATAACGCCCTTAAGTCCCTCAACGCCACTTGGGGGCAATTTTCACGAAACCCATTTTTAGCGTATATCTACCCTATGAGAAGAATCTGCTTACTAAGTTTCAAGACTGTACGTCTAATAACTTAAAAATAAAAATTTATAACGCCCCTTAAACCCCGCCCCCGCAACACCCTTTGGGGTCTTGTGAGGATTTTTGAAATGTTCGACACACGGGAAAAATTATTAATTATTAAGTATTTTGAGTGTTTTATTAAAGCTTGTTCAAAAAAGTTTTTGGCTTTTTATTTTTTAAATCACTGATATTAAAAGTTTTAAAAATAATTTTTATTTAAACGCAACGATATTAATTCATTTCACAGTATGAAATTCAAAAAGAAAATAATACTATGTGATAAAAATATATTTAAAAATATTTCCTTATAATATATTTCCTTATATGATATTTTTTTTCTTATATTCTACTGTTCTTCAATAAATCAATCTTTAAGAATAAAAAAAAACCATCGGTTGTGATGGGTTATATGAGGGAATTCCCCTTTTTCTACGCAGCGAGACTCAAAACTACCTCAACTTTTCCCATCTTCCAAACACAAAGCTAACGCAACGTGAATGACCTTGACGAAATTCAGAAATAACGTCGAGAGAACCGAATGAGCATCCCTTACGGGAATCTGGCAACGTTTTTTCAGGATTCTTCACATTTCCGGCTATAAAAAAATTATGGCGTGATAAATTGAAATGAAAACCATCCTATCTCTCAAGTTGGATCGAACTGCACATGGTGTGCAAATTTTATTATAATCGGTTAAGTGATTCAGGAGTCCATTGAGGACAAACATTGTGACGCGAGATTTATATATATAAAGATTGTTACAAACTATTAGCTTAAAAAAATTCGTTCTAAATATATATGTATATAATTTACTTTAACTTGTTTGAAATAATTCAACACCAGATTTTTCGTTAATAGGCAAATTCCAAATCGTAAAATCCATCGCAAGCGGCAAAAAAAGAAAAAAAAAAGGGGGGGGGAGGTTACCCACTCTCTGAAAGTTGTAATTCCGCACATGCACAATAAGCACCCAAACTCGTGAACTCTGTGGCAGGCGTACAACAATTAATTATTACCTGCATTTGACGATTTTGGCAATTTTTTTTTCATTGCTCCAAAAAATGGCCCTCAAAATGAAAAAAGTAATTTTCTTTTTAAAAAAAAAAGGTTTTACGTATAAAAAAAGGCATAGGAGAGAAAGAGAGAGAGAGAGAAAATGAAAATTTTTGATATTTCAACATTCCATACCATTTTTTGAATTTTTTACTTTATTCCATTTCATCTCAGCATGGCAACTTTGCGAAAGGTAGCAAATGCACCAATCCATTTGAAAACCTTAACTTGATCTTGTTTTGGAATTAAGACTAAAAAAATCCATAGAAATTTGTGAGAAAACGTCATAGATTGTAGAGATTGTGCTGTATTGCAAAAGTAAAAATGTTTCATTTACCTTTTCTTTCCGTTTTGGGGACTACAAGTACTGAAATTCTGAAAGTTTGGTAACTCTAAATTATTTGAGATTCGCGCAGACTATGAATTACAAAAAAAATAACCGTTTAATTTGAAAATACAAAGTATTTTAACACTGCAAACGACTTTTTACTGACTTACTTCAATTTACATAGCGTAGAATGAATTTTAGGCAAAATAAAAAATAGAGTTGACGCTCGAACATTATCGTGAGATGATCTTAAGGCTTGATCACATCAAAATGAATGCTTTCAACAGCTGCAATTATCATTTGGTGATGAATCTCTATGTCGTGCTACTGTATTCAGATGGTTTAAAGAATTTTGCAGTGATCGTGATTCTCTTCAGTGTGAAGAACACACATGAAGACCGCGGTAGGCAGTAATCCCGGATAATATGTCTACCATACGAAAAATGTTAATAAATCATAATTTCTGTACCAACCAGATGATACAAAAGGAACTTAACATTGGATTCGCAGCCATACACAAAATTATTCATAAAGAATTTCTTATGAAAAAGTAGTTTGCCGTTAGGTTCCCCATCATCTAACTGAGCACCAAAAAGAGCAGCGTGTCAGAATCAGTAAAGAAACCCTTAAATTGCTAAATGATGGGACTTCGCATCATTTCTAAAATTGCAGCTGGTGATGAAACGTACATACAGTTTTTTGACGTTCCAAATCGTCAAGAAAGCAAAATATGGGTCTTTGAAGATGATCCCACACCAACAATGGTAAGAAGACAACAAGCAAAAAAAAAAAGTAATGTATGCAGTTTTCTTCAGAAGTACGGATTGTTCAAATCCATCAAGTTGGAAGAACAGAAGACAGTAACAGCAAACTGGTATACCACTAAGTGTCTTCCAGAAATTTTCCAAGAAAATAAAGTTTGGGATTAATGCTTCACCAGACAATGCCTCTTCTCATACAGCCGGTTTAGCAGTTGAGTTTCTTAAGCAAAAACAAATTAAAGTGATAGAACATCCGCCTTATTCTGTGGATCTAACTGTGTGTGACTTTCATTATTTTTAATCTAAAAAAGAACTTACGAAGACATCGTTTTCGTTCAGAAGAAGAGATTGACGTGGCTATAAATGCCTCATCAATTCCAAGAAATGCATGGTTTCAGGCATTTAATCAGTGGTAAATGCAGTAAAATTCGTCTACAAGAGTGCATCGATGCTGGAGGAGACTACTTTGAACACTCCTAAAATTTTGTAGGTATAACTTTAAAAACCTAGGAATAGATCAAAAATTTCTGAGTGACTCTCGTATTTAATGAAATACTTATACTGTATGAAATTATTATGAAAATGTAAAAGTTCAATCTGCTGGAGTCAATTATTCAATGAATTAATTTTCTCTAAGAATTAAATATGAATTTAGTGCAAAAAAAATTATGACAATTTTTATTACAAACATGTAATATATAGTTCCATTGGAAGTCGAATATTAACCGTAAGAAATTGACGGATAAAACATTAGAGCAATTATTCAAAGAATACACCAACAGTTTGTTGCTTAAAAGCTTTCGGTTACTAATTTCTGTCCTTATATTTACCTATTTACTAAATTACAACCAATGCACCTCTTAATTTTATGAGCCTGTCTCATCTGACGAAGTTAATAAGTTAATTATTCATTGTTGCCATTCACACCATGCCAAGTGGAAACTTTCAGTCCCCATAGATTTATATCGCATTAGCCTTTCTCGCATGTTTCGAATTACTATAATTGAAACCTCTTTACACTTCAGTTAAAATTCCAAACCAGCTAGCATGTATCTATCATAAATAATTAATAGAGCATAGAATAAAATCTTACTCAGTAAAACGGAAATAATTCCCCTGAGTTTAGCAGGGATTTATAATTTATCAATGTATTTCAAAGTATTATTACTACATACTAAAAATTTAAATGACTAGTTCATGTAAGAAAATTATTCTGATGTGAAACAAATCATACAATGTTAATATTATAGCTTTAATTTTACGTTCTCTTATATCTTTAAGATAACACTTTTAAAAATTAGTCATCATCACGACACTTACAGTTAAATGTCATCATTATCTGATACATTCTGCGCCAAATGAAGAGAAAAATTACATATATTATGGAAGTAAGCCGTTAAGTTCAATTCAAGAAACGATAATTAAGAAGCTTTTGTGAACATGCTGATGATCATTATTAAAACTTATTTAAGTTAGTTATGCAAGCCTGAATTGAACAAAAAACATATAAGAAATGTAAACAATTTTGAATTAAACAGATCAATAGAAGGCTTATATCAAAAAAGTTTCAACGTGTGAATTGAGATATTGTAACGAAAGTTTTGTTTTTCATAAAGATAAAGGTAGTGTGATTTCATCCTGCGAATCAAATTCTAGAAAGTAAAATTACGCATTTTTTGCAACGAATTGTTCGTGGATAAATAAGTTCAGATTCATATATAAAATTCATAGAATTTTTTATCTATAAACTTTCTATATTTTTATTTGTAACAGTTTACATAGATGGTTACAGAATGAGAGTATGTATTGCAATAAATTTTTTAATACATTTTTTTCAACTTCATCTGTTGAATTCATATTTTTTGATTCGAGATCAATACATTCTTGAGTTTTAGCTAAATAATAAATAATATCTGTCATTAAGTGTAATTTGACAAACCATTTTAAAAGGGCTATCTTCAAGTTTAAATTAAATGCAATGTTTTTTGTAATCTTAAACATTTGCAAAAGAAAAAAACAAAGTACAATGCTTACCACACAAAATTCAATACCAAGAAGGATCAGAGATGCCACAGCAAAATTTTTTGGCAGATAAAATGTTGTACAAAGATCAAACTATTAAAATGACTGCCTCTTGTGACGTGCGGATGATGACAAAATCAGTAATTAATGAAACCACAAATGTTGGCTATAACCGCTGATGAACGCCTCGCGGCATAGAATCAAAGAGGATTTGGATGTATCCTTGCAGTGCATGCGGCTTCAAACTATTGCTAAAGTAAATCTTGTGTAGCAGTGTGTGGTGTATCTCGGAACATTTGTTGTGCAAGCATGGACCAAACGTTTTAGATTGGCAATAGATCTGGAGAATTAGATGGCTAAGGAATAAATTCAATCCGATGGGTAAAGAAGAATTCTTGAACATTGCGTGTCACGTGTGGTCATGCATTATCCTGTTGGAATATGGCTGATGGGAAGCTCTGAATATATGGAGAATAATGAATTTCATTATCTCGGAGTTGTACTTCTGGCTGTTCAGTGTACCTACAATGCGTACTAGAGGGGTGCTGTAGTTAAATCCAATACCATCCCAAACCAGGATACTGGGTGCAGGACCAATGTGGTAATGCAAAATTCCTCAGTTCTGTAGTCTCTCAACATGGTGTCTCCTAACTCGAATCCTACCTTCATGATGTTGCCGGCAGATACGGGATAAAAGTCAGTAAACACAATACCACTCCATTCTATTGTACATGTCTACCGTTCATCTCACCATTGTTGGCGTAAACGCTTGTGATTTCAGTCAAAGGAAAACGAAAAAATGGACGCCTTGGAAATATTCCACTCTGCTGCAAATGGCATAAATTGTACAAGTGGACACCGAATAAATCTTTTGTGCTATAGTTCATGATGTGAATGCGCGATCCATCACTGCCGTGCGCACAAATTTCCTGTCATCACGAGCAAGGGTACAACGAGATGGTGTGATCGGCCCTGTCGGTCCACTGTTTTCTGCTGCCCCAATCGATGACAGATCCGCATCACATCTGCTTGTTGTTTTCGTCGAACACGTTGACCGATTTCTCTATAGGATAATCCACAATCTCTATAAGCCATTATTCTTCCTTGGTCGAATTCAGAAACTTTGTCAAAAAACGCTGCTTGATATCTTCCACAAGGTTAGGTAAACAGCACAAAGACACAATTGCCATACTTCAAATCGCCATTTGTTCTCCCCTAATATAGTGCTTTCGAGTGACTGTACGTTTATCCGGGATGTTGGTATGCGCTATAATGCTAATGATTTGCATATTCCCTCGCAGCTAACGCATGATGTAAAAATTTATATGGCTTGCATGTTTCCTTCCGGCTGTTGCAATTTGTGTGTACATCGAAATGCATAACACATAAGCTTCACAAATAAATTCAAAGTACATTTGAATTCAATTGAAGAAAATAATAAGATTTTGCTCTATTTTGGTTTTCGATTCGCAATGCATATATTCCTGATTTTGCTATGAAAAGCGTTGCTGTCGTTTGCATTAAGTTAGGTGCATTCGCTTTATTATACTATGACCTTACTTGCATAGCTGTAGTTCTCTCCGTTCGCAAGTATTATCAGGTTAATAGGACTTTTCTAAACTCCCTGCATATTACGAGGTTCTTTTCACTTTACTCTAGTAAAATTTTATACATAACTAATCTCTCATAAAAATTAATTACATAATATGATTCTAAACTTTTGAAATATGAAGTAAAGAGTACATTTTGAAATGCAATTATTGTACTATCTGTAATTTTTTTAAGAACTTGAAAGACGAAATGTAATACATATTGTGGATATTTTCTAACAAAGAAAGTATCATGCATTAAATTTTTAAAAAAATAATTTTCGCTTAAAATATTTCATTTATTGACTTCTCTTAGGAATCTATCACACATTTTAACTGTTCCAAACCTCATAATCAAAAAGTAAATTGAAATAAGTATAAAAAATTCAGCGGAAAAATCTTAGCCAAACACATCATATTTTGCTAGTCTTATTAATAAAATTGAAAAAGTAAGCCAAACAAGGCAATTTATACAAGGTGTTTTTGAAAATCCATTTTTAAACAAAGGGAAATACTTCATTGGATGACTTAGCAACAAAATGGTTGGAAAAACATTATTTTTAAGAAACACTGTGTATTCCAAGTAATCCTCTAAATATTAAAATCCATTTGTCATCTGAACTTTTAATCATATTCGTATTATAGCTAACGAGTTCTATTTCCTCACGTGGGATTACATCTTTAAAGACGCTTTAAAATATAATGTACAGGACATGTGTTTTTATTATATTCGTAATTTGGCTCTTATTCTGTAAATAAAAAACTACATAACTATTCATTATACATTGTTCACTGTTTTTTTAAGAAACATATTTGAATGACATTCTGAATATAACTCTTTATATATAATTCAAGAATTATAATTCAGATTTGCTCAATATGCAATAATATTGTTACTACACTCAGTGTCATAAAATTTGCGCACCAAGAAATAATTGTGGGATCGTAACGAAACTTTCCATGCTGGTACATATGTGGCAGATGTACAAATGATTAGAAATGCAGCTTGATCGCGCCTTGTGTAAGGCCACTAAAGGGCGTTGAACTTCGGTCTTCTTGGATTATAAAACAGTTAAGCAGAGCTTTTTTTCAGTGAGCTAAATCTTTCGCAAAGGAAACGGTACATATGTCGTTATGCTACCATGAGCAACATGAGACCGCCATATGAGCAGCTGTCCGAGTTCAAGAGGAGAATAATCATCGGCAAGATGGAGGCTGGGTGTCGATCGACGAGTATCTTGTCAAATAAGCAGTTCTGATTTGACAGTGAGGAGTTTTAGGGACCAGTGATCAGAATACACGTCATTTGCACGGCGACCAGGCTCAGGATGCCTCAACAGACCAGTCGTAGAGAAGACCTTCACAACATACGACACGCACGCGTAGAGTTAACTGCCTCATTCAATGAACATTCAACGAAATAGAACCAGGTCTTCTTCAGCGACGAATCTAGATTCAATTTAAGCAGTAATGACAATCATGTACGTGTTTTGAGAACCTGTGCTGAATGCCTCAATCCTTCCTTGTCTTTACAGCGAAACATCTCTCCCACAGCTGAAGGGATATTATGGAATGTCATGGCCACCCTTGATATTGATTCATGGCTCTTTGACAGCCTACCAGTATATCCATGACATCCTACAGCAACATGTAATGCCACTTATGGCAAGGCTCCCAACAGCCATTTTTCAACAA
Organism: Trichonephila clavata; assembly: GCA_019973975.1. Taxonomy (NCBI): domain Eukaryota; kingdom Metazoa; phylum Arthropoda; class Arachnida; order Araneae; family Nephilidae; genus Trichonephila; species Trichonephila clavata. The sequence continues at coordinate 2,505 of BMAO01038895.1, read as the reverse complement.
GACAATGCTCGGCCACACAGAGCTAGGATGTCACAAGATTGCCTCCTCCACATTACCACCCTTTCCTGGCCTGCTGGATCCCCAGATTTGTCACCAATCGAGCATATCTGAGATTTAGGACGGCAAGTTGGGCATAGCCTATGAGTTTGGTTAAACTAGAGACACGTTTACAGCAACTGTGAACGGGATATCTCAGGACATCATACGGAACTTTTATGCCACAATACCCCCGCTCGTATCTAATCTTGTATTCACGCTAGAAGGGGTTTAACAAAGAGTACTAAGTCTTCCATTCATTTGTACTTTTTTCTCCAATATAAATGAGCCTTTTTCTCTAATTTTCTAATAATTTACTTATATCAAAGTAGTACTTACATATGTTAAATTTTGTTTCATTTTGAAGACTTTTTCTTGATGCGTAAGTTTTTATAGCAATGAGTATATTTTAATTTGCAAACTTTAAGGAATTTTTTTAAGCTCAGTTTTCTAAATAAAACCCTGAAAAACAAAATTTTACTCGAAATAAAAGTTATAACATTATGGGTTTATTTTATATGTTGAAATAAATAACATTTGTAAATTGTTTCATGATTAATATTTTATTTGTAACCAATTTTTAAAGTAATACTTTCATAAACTGTTATATAAATATTTAAATATTTTCTTGTTCTAGGAAATATTTGGTTTTTAATTCAAACACGATCATTATGATAAATTTAATAAAACATATTTATATTTTTCAAATTGTAATTTAATTAATTTTTATTAATTTTAAGAAATGCTTCATTTTATTTATATTCTGTAACTCTACTAATGTACTAAATAAATCAACAATCAGTTTTTATGGCACCAGTTACCATTAATGATTTTCACCAGTCAACGTACACACAGAATAATCTGAGATATATTTGAAATTCGTCTTGTCTGGTAATAGTATCTCCAATAGAAGCATGCATTGAATGACGTATTATAGACGCCTTGTTTTATTCTTCGATATTGTGACCAGTCTGGACATATATTCCAACATTTCTTTTTGGAATTCTGAGTAATCTGTTTTCTTCATGTGTCAGGAGTAAATAAGAAAAGTTCTGACGTACGTCTTGATCTTTAGTTGACATAAAGCAGGAAAAAATACAAACATTTCTTGATAAGCGTTACTGAACATTTTATATCGAAACAGCACTGAATTAAAAATCAAAATAGTTTCAATCGCAGGATATTTTGGCGTTTTCTTAGAAATGTATTTTATTAAGTACTATCTGGAAAGCTTTTTAGGTGAGTTTTTAAAAAAGAACTCGTTTATCTCGCCATCTATCTTGATATGTTTTTTTTTAATTAAACCCATGTCCAGCAGAGTTTAGGACAATGCATTCAAAAATTTAAAATTATTTTACAAAAATATCCTGCACTTTCATAAACTAAGTATTGTTCGTGGATTTTATGGAATAATTCTTATTGTAATGAATAATTCGGAAAAGAGCCATAATTCCCCTACAAATAATAAAGAAACAATTTGAAAATTCTGTAAAAATCGAGTAGAATGAAATGTGTGTCAAAACGACGCGAAGCGGCTCACCTTTTCCCCTTCCTAAGCGAGAGAAATTTATTGATTGTGTGATTAAAAATTAATGTAAAATCCATCAATTGATATCTCGTATTTATTTTTAAAAGTTGAAATGTTCGTACAAATTCCTTGCGTTCGGATCGAAAGTCTTCTGAAAATAATAACTTGAAAATGACAATCGGATATTGATGCATTTTAGCGACATTTTTAGAAGTTCACCAAAAAAAAGTCGGTTAATCAGTTTATATTCCCCAAACAAAGTCATTCCGTATTAAAACACTCAGACAATGCAAGAATTGTAATGCTGCAGTGTTTCATTTCAAAACTTGGTAGAAAGTGTTCTAAAATAGTTTCACCATTAAATTAAAAAAAAACATACAAAAATTCGTAAGAACGAGATGCTCACTAATATTACCTAAGTTTCAGAGAGGTAATTTTAGTTGGGCCTTCATTGTGCTATGTGTGTGTCACTCCTTCCCCACATATCAACTCTTCATAGTAACCTGAGAAATCAATAAGCACTGCTTCATATTTCAATAATACGTACCAGTGCAGTTCGAAGAATAATCCTAGCACGCAAAGCTGCCTTAACCCTTTATCAATCACGTTATAATTTACCGCAGTTTTTTTATGCAATACTTTTTTAATCACTACATTGAAATTTAAGGGTTATTCATAAGCAAAATACTCTTGGAAATTTAATCTGTTAGAGCTAATTAATTAATTAAAGATATCAACTGTAAAGTTAATTATATACACTGTTGACTAAAATAAATATTTTAATCATTTTTTAGGTCTTCATTAACATAAAAAAAAAGACACTTACCTTTTGACATTAACTACTTTTCGGAGCAAAAAGAGAATTTTAGCAATCTTATCAAAGAGTCATCTGAAAACGCAACTTCAGCTATAAACTATTCGCCTTCCCTCTAAAATACTCA
>BMAO01038894.1:0-26298 GCA_019973975.1 Trichonephila clavata | reverse complement strand
CCACTTGGTGGAATTTTCCACAAAAAGAGGACGTCCTTCTGCTGTGAGTACCCCCCCCCCCCCCTCCTAGACGTTTGTCTGAAAGACACTTTATTGACTGCAATTCCCCAACAGAAAAGAAAACTAATCCAACACATCAGTGTATCATTTGCAGTACAGAGAGACAGTAAAGAGAAGAATGTAAGAAGAGAAACAAGGTTGCAATGTTAGATTATGGTACCGTACAGTGTTGGTACCGTGTTTTTCGAATTTATCTCTACACGATCCTATTTTGATTAATTATGTCGTAATCATATACATAAATAAAAAATGATAATAAGAGATAAAAGATGTAAATAACATTTGTAATTCGTGATAAAAGCTGGATATTCTAAGCTTTATATTTATAGTTAGTGTGAATTGACTCTAAAGTCTAATGATTTTTCTCATACAGAAAGCACACTTTACATGTAAATTACTCATTTATTTAAATAGATTTTTTTTTACATTAATTTTTAGGAAATTTTGTTTGCAAAAGATGCTATTATGACTAAAGAGATACGTACGTTTAAAAATAAGCATTAAAAATTGACTTTTATTGTTCCATAATCCAGAAATAAAATGAACCTGGAAGGGATTAATTCTTAGACTATATATGTTTGAATAAAAAAAATAAACTAAGTTCCCGAAAATTATGGGTTTTTTTTATATGATGTTGTTAATTATATGATGTTACTTGTTCGAAAAACATTCGACAATAACATTGCAATAATGTCATAGTCCTCATTTTCTCCAAGTTTGTATATATAAAATAAGGATTTCTTAAATAAATTTACGCTACATATGTGGGAATGATAGATCTATATATGTGCCCTTTTTTAAATAAAATACACAAGCGTTTAAATTAATTGAAAAAGTAATGAAATGTTAGGTGTTTCAATTTTGCATTTATTGTAATATTGACAGCAATTAAGAAAGAAAAAGTTATATCGATATTTTATAACGTAAAGAAACATTTTTTTAGAAAAACATTTATTAACAATTTTAATTTGAATAAAGTCTGGATGTTTGTGCATAAATATTTCATTTAAGACTTTCTGCCTTATAAACATTGCTTAAATGTGTTAAGAAAGAAATTAAAGCTTTTACCGGAGGTGGATTAAGGTAGTTGGAGGCCGTGGTGGTAAAAGGTTTGAGGCCCATGGGCTTAAAAGTCGAAAACCTGAAATAGTGAAAAGAGTCGCTTACTTTAAGGTATAAGAACAAATTCAGAGTACTTTTTATCAAAATAGCATACTAAAACATTATAAATGCTCTTTTAGGACTCAATACCAATAAATATTACTCTATTTAACTATCAAAATTTAAAATAAATTACCTGAATTTTGCAAAAATCACAATTATAAGTTAAATTTTAGCCATATTTTTGAAAAACTTCAAAGCAGTTAGAGAAAAAAGTAATAAACATATATTAGTAAAAGATTTACGAAAGCAAACTAGATGCATTTATCTAGAAAATGTACTAAAATTTTCATTTTTTATTAAAATTTGAAAATTTTAGAGTTGATTGAGTAAACATTATAAGAAATATTACATTTTTATGAGACCATTATTTAAATAACAAGCCATAACTCAAAAAGTATTCATATAATAAGACATATTTTAGTACATTCTCTAGAAAATAACATAAATATCAGGTTTAAAAAGTTTTATAGAAATACATTCCTAATATTTTGAGTTATCAGACTCGCCTGATAGATTTTGAGCAATTTAAATGCCCACTTCTGGTAGATCAAAAACCCACTTCCGGTTTTTCTAACTCTATAAAATTCATTGTAACTTGGCCTCTAGTTAGTGTAGAAACAAAATAAAGTATATTTCGTAAAGTCAAAAGATAGCTCTATTCAATAAAATAAAAAACAAAAATATCTGTCTTGACTGAATTTGGTCATTTTCAACGTGTTCGGATACCTTAAATTCTCAAAATAAAATGTATTGCTGTAATAAAACTCATCGGCTAAGGGAAAAATCTGAACTGTACATAAAAAAAATTAAAAATATTACTTAAGAGCTTACAGTTTTGCTATACAGTTTGATTTCTCTTTGGCAAGTTCATCAATTATTTTCACCATATCTACTTTGTCCAAAACATTTTATTCTATATATAATATGGCCATGTTATTCAATTTCTTTTTTCTTCCATAGTACTTCTTAAATTATTTTTAATACGTTTTAAAACTAAAAAAGATCATTCACCTGATGCACTCGATAGCGGTATTGTTAAAAACATTTTCAAAAGTTTTTCTACATTAGGATTTTTTTTTACATCTCGATAAATTTCTAGCGGGGTTTTCATTGTACCTTTGTTTTCTTTTCATTTCTTGTTCCAAGGTGGCGTAGTTGGTTTGTCGCTGGCCTTTGCACTCATCAAGCTTGGGGCCTCTACCAGCGCTGGGGGGCCCCTGGTGGCCGCCAGGTCCGACACCCGCTTAATCCGACACTGGCTTTTACTAATGCAATACACAAAGCTCGACCCTTAAATGCTTTGCCCGTACACCGTACAGGTTACCGAAAGCTGGCTACAACCACTTTGCCCGTCCCCTGTACGGGCACTGATGTTTCCTTTCTATATTTTATCTGCACATATTTTTAATTTTTATAGTGAGATTAAAATGCTAGTGTTTTTAAGAGATGTAGTTTGACCTTGGTACTGACATACTTCTCATTCGGAATTTTCTTTGTGATGAAGGTGGAAATTTTTCATTGAAGGCAGTGAAAATACTTGCTAATGGAAAGGGAATGGCAAAGCAATGCGCAATTTGTTTCTCCAGAAGAAATGAAAATGGAAAGATAATTAAAAAAAGCCGATATTATTTCTGTGACCATTGCAATGTAAGACTGTAACGCACGGTATAGTTCCAAGACCGAAATGTAGGTGCCGCCATTACAGTATTGTCTTGGACCGGAAGTGTGACTGTACGAAACACTGTAGTATCGTCAGAGAGAGTTTGGATCGGAACAAGCATGTGTTCCCCATTTCGATGTCCAATCCTGGACTATGTAAACTTTACTTATTTTCTCTAAATGTTTGTCTTGTAATTGTCTAAGTGTCTGTTCTTTGTAACTGTGCTATCTTATATCATTAAATATATTAATTTACCCCGAGATTCTATTAATTACTTTTGGTTACCCTAAGTAATGAAGTAAGAGACAGCTACAATTGGCGCCCAAACGACGGCCCGACCCCGGCTCTCTCTCGCTTTTTCCCCCCACAGCCTTAGGGGTGGAAGGGTTTGTCATCCGGACAACAAGAGGCAGTTACAATTGGCGCCTAAACGTCGGTTCGACCCCAGCTCTCTCTCGCTCCCCCCCCCCCACAGCCTTAGGGGTGGAAGTGTTTGTCATCCCGACAATAAGAGGATTCGCACCCTGCGAATGAATATTTTCATCCAGAAGACCTGTTAACAGATAAGTGTTGTTTATTCTAAATTATCATGCTCTGTTATTGTGTGTGTGTATAAGATTATTATTATTATTCGTAGTATATATTGTGTGTTACAGGAAAACGACATAATTGAATTTAAAGTTGATATTCATTTGTCAGTTTTCCTAATCTTTTGAAAACGAAATTTTCATTCTATCGGTGGATCTGATTAAAGCTATTTGAAGGTTAATTATTTATGAGTGCATATTTTCTTCCTAATTAAGAATTTTATGCTAATAACACGTATATGGTTTTGTTATCAAGAAATTATTGCAATTCTTATAATAATTTTTTTCTGTTCTTTTTATGCCATACATAAAAATAATTCTTTTGAAAGTATATGATTGATTACGAAGTATTACTATATAACATTTGAAACCTTGTATGTTATTGATAAAGTATTTACATTTCTGTTTTTATTTAAAATTTTTGGAAAATATTTTCAAGTACTTCTACTAAGTGTAAACAAGTTTGTACTATTGATAACTTCAGAGTGAATGAATTAAATTATGAACGGTATTTCTATTTAAACGTATTTGAATTGTTTTATAAATCCATTTCATGTTAACTGCTGAAACTCCTTTTGGTTAATAATGAATATTATATAAATATTATTATTTTGGTTTGATGTATTAAAGTAGAAGATAGTTAATATTGAAGAATTTGTTTTATTTTAATCTCATTAATATTGATTTGTAAATTAATTATCACATTTAAAATTAGAGAATTTTATTGTCATTCATCAAGTGTGCATTATGGTATAGAGTATTTTTTTTATATGTAAAGAAATTTTCAGATACATCAGTATTGTTTAACTATAATATTTCCAAAGTGTTTTCTGATCATTTTTATGATATATGTTTTTTTTTTTTTTTTTTTTTTTTTTTTTTTGGCTAAAACTTTGAAAAAGTTTTTTACTTTGATTATGTATTAAAAATGATAAAGACGAAAATATTTTTATTTTTCCTTTTTGTGATTCATGAAATTTTTTGAATTGTATATTGTAAGAAAGTAAGATATTATTTTTTTGTGGCATAATACTGTACTATTATTCTGTTAGTAATATTTTGACAAATTTAATTTTGGTCTGTTTATATATAAAATTTAAAAATCAAAGTTTAAATTTGTAATTGATTCAATGCGGAAAAATTTGAAAAAATCATGTTTCCAACCCCATCCAATAGCAACGACTCCCATAGAAAAAGTATAGACCACCCTTTTCATGAAAGAAGTGCCGCCCCGGCAATCAAAGACTCATGTTATAGAAAAGTGTATAGACCACCCTGGTCTCAGAAGAAGTGCCGCCCTGGCAATCAAAAAAAAATCCTGTTACAGGAAAAGTTTATAGACCACCCTGGTCTCGGAAGAAGTGCCACCCTGGCAATCAAAGATTCCTGTTATAGGAAAATTTTATAGACCACCCTGGTCTCGGAAGAAGTGCCACCCTGGCAATCAAAGATTCCTGTTGTAGGAAGAGTTTATGGACCACCCTGGTCTCAGAAGAAGTGCCACCCTGGCAATCAAAGATTCCTATAATAGGAAAAGTGTATGGACCACTCTGGTCTTAGAAGAAGCTCCTCTGAGGAAAAGAGGATGCCCCCCCCCCAAAAAAAAGAGTATCTCCTGTTTCCGAGCCGAGACCTCAACGGAACCGTGCGTTACAGACGTCAACGGAACGTCTGTAACGCACGGTATAGTTCTAAGACCGAAATGTAGGTGCCGCCATTACAGTATTGTCTTGGACCGGAAGTGTGACTGTACGAAACACTGTAGTATCGTCAGAGAGAGTTTGGATCGGAACAAGCATGTGTTCCCCATTTCGATGTCCAATCCTGGACTATGTAAACTTTACTTATTTCTCTAAATGTTTGTCTTGTATTTGTCTAAGTGTCTGTTCTTTGTAACTGTGCTATCTTATATCATTAAATATATTAATTTACCCCGAGATTCTATTAATTACTTTTGGTTACCCTAAGTAATGACGTAAGAGGCAGTTACAAGACTTAGTATTATACACCATGCTTCAAATTGTGTTTACACATCTATATGCACATACACACAAAATCCTCAAACTTTAGAAAATGAGGTACGAACTCGAAATTTATTTGTAGGTATGTGAAATAAGTTTTCTTATATAAGAAATATGTGAAATATTTTTCATAGCATACAAAGTGTACTTATAAAAATCAAACATTTAGGGGTTTTTTTTGTTATTGTTATTGTTCCACACAATTATAAAATAAGAAATAGTGAGAAAGTTTTTAAATGGAAAATTAAAACAAAATTCTTTTATTTTCAATTTCTATTAAGTATTATGCTTTGTTCAACAAAAAATGTGCCTTTTTTAAAAATATTTTGGGTAAAAAAAATACGCAGTTGATGAGGTTTTTGATACGCACAAAATAATATGCTTTTAATAATTTTTTCAAAAGATTTTTAAACGTTAGTAGAATCATATTTTTTTAAAAAAGCTGGATACCATAATAATTTTTAAATAATTATATGAAGTTATAAATATCCACACACGATTACATTTACAACATTCTCATTACGACTCATAACACGTAAAAATAAAAATAAAAATTCTAAAATAATATAAAACGTTATAAAGATGCGTGAACATTATTATTATGGTCTAGACAGACGTTATTGCATATTGGAGACGACGAAGAATTTTGGGTCAATATGGGAGGAAATATGTAGTTTATAATTTTATTGACACAATATTGCAGAAATGAGTGGTGCAGAGAGAGAAAATGAAATTCCTCTTGAATAAATGCGAAGTGTCGAAATTCGTATTACTTCTGGAAAGTATATAACGTATCGAAGGTCAAAACTAGTTTCTTATATTTATAAACATTCCAAAAGTTCGTCTTGAAGTTTTCTGATTTAGTATATTTACTGAGCGAAATCAGCTTCTGAATTTTCATTCGCAATGTTGAATCGTATATTCGTTGAAAAAGGTCTAAAATAAAAGGTTTCTTGTTAAATAAGTCGCTTCAGGTTTAGGAGGGCAAGAGAAAACTGAAAAAGTAAAACAAAAAGGCCTTTCTTTACGCACTATACTGTTCGAATTAATTAGGACAAACATATTTTTCATGTCTGAGTTGGTATGTGATTACCAGTGATGTCCCGAACTGCCACTAATCGGCTACAACTACCTAGATGTAGTGTGACGGCTTGACTTTGACTATAATTTACTCATTTGACTGGTTTTAGTGTATCAGTAGCTCAGTTGTGGGCATTTCAGTGTGGCAGCTAATGGTTATATTTTTGCGTTCCATGTAACACGTATTACTATTGCTTTTTTAAAGAAGGATATTTCTCCGAGGAAGTGTTCTAAAATAATCTCTCTTAAGGAACATACTTTTATGACTGAGAGATATAGCTACGGCAGTTGGTGGGGGCAAATCAAGTGTTTCAAGAATTTTAAGAACATTTCAAGAATCCGGAATATCCTCTCTAAAAAGAAAAGGAAAAGGTTGGCGCAACAGAAAATTACTCCAAGAACAGATAAAATTCTTATGAAAAACTGCAAAATAAGACAAGCACAGACTTTCCAGGGATTTATTGGGTAATGGTGTTAAAATGAGTATCTCAACTGTACGGAAAAGGTTTGTGGAAGTTGGCTGTAAGGCAACAAGACCGAAGAAAAAGCAATTTCTAACTCAGAAAATGACGAAAAAACGTTCAGCATTGACCAAAAATATTGACCCTGGACTGTTAATGACTAGAAGAACGTGATTTTCAGTGATGAAACACATTTATTAGTGCAGGGATACAAATCAAGTGCAGCAAGACAAAGTGAAGATGAAACTCTGCTACCAGATCATATCCAAAAGACTGTAAAACACCCCTCTGAAGAGATATTTTAGAGTCTTTTCAACAGCAAATGGCCCTGGGAATTTAGTTTCTCTTAAAGACACGATGAATTCTATCAAATACATAGAAATATTATGTAGTAGGATTGTTCGATTCACGATAATATTTGACAGAACATTTACATAGAAGTTAAAGCCGAAACGTGTTAAAGAGGTCATTTCTGATAAAAGAGGGCATACTTCGTACTAATGTAGAGATTTTTCAGTTTACTTAAGATGCGTAATGATTAAAAGCTAAGGTTTTAGAAAAATCGTTTTTTCCCGTTTGTCCCAATTAATTCGAACAGTATAGTAATATGACCCTAATTCAAATGCATTTGTAAGTATCTATGGCAGTTCTTTTGCAATTTAACACAACTCGGTAATATGGTACGACATTCAAAAGGAATGTGTAGGCAGTTATTTTACAAAACATTGAGGGATAAACATCACGAGCTCATCGGACAAATTTGCTGAAATCTATGGATCTAAGTTTTTTTATCTGGCTTAAGTATATAGAATGTCAGGTTACATAGGCTGGAATGAGATATCAAAGATTGAAAAATTTCATCATTTATTTTCGGCTCTAATCCACCATCCGATAAGCTGTTCTTTGCACTATGTAACTAATTATGTTCTCAGTCATTCTATGTCCTCACAACTGGGAAGAAATACAGGTAAGAGTTCCTCGGCCATCAGAGTTTTTTTTACGGCCAAGTCAAGACAATCAGAAAATTAAATAGACAAAAAAAGGTACTTTATATTTGGGTCAACATACATTTCTGAGAGAAGTTTTTCTTTCTTGAAAATCAACAAGAGTAAATATAGGTGATAGTTGCATGATATTAACTAGCAGGGCTGTGGTGATAATTTCCACAAGCAATCTCACTCCTGATTTCAAGAAATTGTAAAAAAGTGTGATGGAATACATTTGTTTCTTTGAACTGAGTCTAAAGTTAAATGGGCTTTCAGTTATACAAGGTGTTGCCAAAATCGACCAATAAAGTCAGACAGGTGATAAAAGTGACGTCAAATTACCATAGAACATGAAGTCTCAAACCACAATTTTTCAGTGAAAATCGCGATAATAGTATCCATCGGAAGGGTGATTAGTCAGAGGAGGAGAGTGGCGAAACGAATGTGGAGATTTGGAGCGCCGTAGTATGGTTAAAGAAATCTGGATGCATGCAAATTTCCCACTTTTCCCGGAGTTGCTACTGGGAGTACAGACCACTGCGCACCAGAACGTGGGGTTCATACACGATGGTATACCAACACATTTTTCGATTGCGGAACGTAACCACCTCCCTGCTACATACCCCATAAGGTGAATAAGACGCAGTGGACCTATTGCTTGGCTTCCACGCCTCCCGGACCTCAATTTCTTTGATTTCTTCTTCTGGGTCCACCGGAAATTTATTTTGTATGAGACACTGGGCTACTGTGGAGGATCTCATGGCATGGATCGACATCACTTCAGTTGACATCTCCAGCACACCGGATTTGTTTGAAGTCGTCCGGCAATCCTTCGTCCGTCTGTTATGACTTGTGACAATCACTTGTCGTTACATTTCTGACGTCGAGCTGTGATGCATTTTTCGTATTGTAAACATGCTTTAAATGTAATAAACGTATTTCTTACCTCTTATTGCTACTTTTCATTCCACTCGATATCACACGCTTCATAACAATTTTTGAGAATTCCTCCCACTTAACGTGGTTTGCGACCCCGTGTTCTATGGTGATTTGTCGTCCCCAAGCTGCTTATTGTCCCCCCTCTGCATTTGTTGCTCGAATTCGGCAACATCCTGTGTATATTTGAAATTATCTTGTTGTAAATTAAAAGTTAATTGAATGGATGGCGCTGCAAGTCATCCGAGATATATTTATATATATATACTTTGTTCAGCATACAGATTCAGTGTATGTAACTTTCTTTGTACGGTGCTTATCTTCTGTGTTGTCTACGAAATAAACCAAATTGCCAAAAGGATGGTGTGAATCATTAGGTTGATATAAAGATATATTCGATAGAAGCATCTATCTGTCCCCTGGAATTAAGGAATAAGGAATTATAAAATATCTCAATAAGTAAATTGATTAAAATTGCTCCTATTTTATTTAACTTATGTTTGTTGAATTTTCTTTTTTCTTTTCTTTTTTTTTTTACTTAGATTTCCAGAAAATGCATATATAACTTTTTTCAGTTTTTACATAACGATATATTTTACAGAATCTACATCAGTTTCCTCAAATTCTGTATCAATATTTGAAGAATTTTCAACTATTGGATGCATTACCTTCATCAAAGTTGACCATAAAGCATCATAAATACCATGTAAAAATGTACCCCTAAGCAAAAGTAATGATTTGGGAAGATGTGACTATACGGCATTTCAACGGTATCATTATGGATTTGTATGTTCACATGCCAACAATTTCCTAAAGTACCAGAATTCAAAAGTTTCTCTATATACTAGACAAGTGATTTCTAAGAAATCCGTAATAACACTGTTTTTTTAATAAAAAATTTATTTATATATTTTTATGTATGTAATAAGCTTCTACCAACGAATAAGAACATTGCATTTGATGTATTTTATGTACCTTTTTTTCAGAAACTATTCAACATAAAGACTCGAGATTTTGTCTGCATATTAAATAAACATTTATCTTTATACTTAAATGAAATTTTAAAAATAAATTTTTCAGTTTTTTTTTAAAAAAAAGATAAGTTTTGAAGAGCATAATTAGGAGTGTAATAAAAATTGTAATTATTTGTTAAATGCTTTAAAAATATTTTAAAAATTTCACTTCGTTATGTACGAGTATACATCCATGCATGCAGTAAGTTTAGATAAAATAACACAAGCAATTTTAAAAATAAAATTTTTAGAAAACAGTAGTTCTTATAAAAAAAATCTTACCTCGTTAAAACAATTTTGTACTACTCAATAATTTTTTTTTTTGACTTATTATGCTAAGATAATCAAAAAATTTTCTCTTATTTATCCACTAGATCATAGGTTCTCAACCTTTTTTGAACTGGCGTCCCCTTTTCTAGTAAATATTTTGATACCGGCCCCTTTTCTAGTGAATATTTCTCGATACCGCCCCCTCGTACTCTAGAGAAATAAGAGTTACATAATACATGGTGAAAACAAGAGTTAAGTAATAAAAAATACCCTATAAATAAAATATTTATTTTTTCCTTTTTTTTTTCTAAAGCCCCAATTTTTTTCTTTGCTAATCTGAAATATCTATTGCCACAAATATATTTAAATGTGCAATATTATATATTTTAGTCATAGGTAGGATATTGTTGGAATTGAAACGTTACTGAATTTCTTCTTCATATAAAAGAGTGGAATAAAAGTTTTAGCTTACCTGTTATAAAGACAGGCAAGGGTTTTGATGATACGAAGTAATTCATAATAAACTATTGCTTTCAAAATAAATATAAATTGATAGTTTCAGCCTTTAAAGAATCACGTTAATTCCTGGTTAACATATTTAATTATGTTTCTTGGATAATATACGTAATGAAATGCAGTGGACGAAACATGTTTCCTACTGCTCAGAAAGACAACATGTGCACTACAGAAATTAAAATGCACTATACATTCAATTTAATGTAGTTCTGAATGTAATGTAATCTTTAAGTTTTTCATCCACTTCCCGAACTACCGAAATAAGTGAATTTTCGTACATGTGATATAGAAATGATTTAAATATATACAATCAACATAAGGTAAACAGTATAAAAGTTTACTTTTATTAATACATAATCACAGCGTGTGTTTTTAGTCTTATTTTGGTTAAACTGCCCAAGCGCCTCCGTGCCATCTCTACGCCCTCTAATTTTCTAAAGATTTTTACTGCCGCCCTGAAAGCCCCAAACGCCCACAAGAGGGCGTTATCATCAACTTTGAGAACCTATGCACTAGATGATACGAAATTCCTTTTATAATTACACTGCTGGCTGCTTTGAAGAAGCAAAAAAAACAAATTCGGCAAATAGCGGCTGTTTGAAATAAAAAGACATTTTCTTACAAGGTTTTTTGACTTTTGAGACTTTTTAAAAAATTTTAAAATTGAAATTTCAATATACACTGCTGGCCACCGTAAATGCAACACCAAGAAAGACAAGAGATATCACAACAAAATTTATTTTGTAGATAACATGTTGACCAAGTATCAAATGATTAAATTTATAGACTTCTGTGAAGTGTGGTTCCTGCCAGAGTCAGTAGCCAGAGTAGCCGCCATTGTTGGAGATCACCACTGCCACAAGCCTCGACATTGATTCAAAGAGACTATAGATGTGTTCTTGGGGTACAGCAGACCAAGCAGCTTCCACGCGTTGCCAAAGTTGATCTGGTGTGGCAGCTGGGGGTGTAATTTGGGTCAATCGTTGAGCAACCATGGACCACATGTTTTCTATCGGTGAAAGATCCAGATAGCGAGTCGGCCAGGGACGCAATTCAATCTGGTGATTGACGAACAACCTTTGGACAATGCGTGCCATGGGTGGTCTCGCATTATCCTGTTGAAATATGGCTGTGGCCAAGCCCTGAAGGTAAGGAAGGACACCTGGCTCCAACACCTCGGAGATGTAGCGCTGGCTGTTTAAAGTGCCGGCAATGCGTACTAGAGGAGTGCGAGAGTGATATCCAATACCGCGCCACATACCATAATACCCGGTGCAGGACCAGTGTGGCGGTGCATAACGCAGCTGTTCAGCATCCTCTCTCCACGGTGTCTCCAGACTGGAATCCGACCATCGTGGTGTTGTAGACAGTTGCATGACTCGTTAGTAAAGACAACTTCATTCCATTCTGTCACCCACATCCTTCTTTCATCTCACCATTGGCGGTGGAGACGTCTGTGGTTCTGTGTCAAGGGTAGACCAAGCAATGGACATTTTGCGGACAGACCACTCTGCTGTAAATGGCGTCGAATGGTACGCGCAGACACTGAACGATGCGTTACAGACTCAATGTGCCGTGCTACGGTTAGTGATGTGACTGAGCGATCCGTCACTGCCGTGCGGACAATTTGCCTGTCCACACGTGAAGTAGTGCACTGAAGTGGATGCAATCGACCACGCCTGTCTGTCTTACCCTCCTGCATCCAACGGTCACATATCCGCATTACAGTTGTTTGGTTCCGTCCAACACGACTACCGATTTCCCTGAAAGATAATCCACAATCTCGGTAGGCCACTATCCTTCCTCTGTTGAACTTGGATACTTGATCAAAAGCTGATCGCTGTTTTCTACGAGACATAACTGATCGTTTGTTGAAAAAACCATAAGAAAAACACAATTGCCGAACTTGAAATATTCGAAATCTCCAAGCCTTAATTAGCGCTTTGAGGTGGCGCCACAGGCGTGCTTGATTGTGCCTGGGCTGAAATTCTAATCATTTGCATATCTCACTTCCGCTAATGCATGTTGTAAATTTCATGTTATTTGCGTGCTTCCTTCAGGGTGTTGCATTTACAGTGGCCAGCAGTGTATTTTGAAGCATCAATGCTTATATCATATATATTATGCTGTATATTACCAGCATCTATGCTGGTTACAGTGCAACATTCAGAGACATGTGAATTTGTTTCTGCAATGTCTCATCTACAAGTAACTGTAAAATTCTCAATTTCACAAACAGTTTTACCAAACAAAATACGCGCGGATCTCTATGTTTTTTTAAAACAATTTACTGAATTTTGGTATGCTGGCATGTTGAAGTAATAAATAATAATAACTGATTAAAACTAAATTTCATTAAAAATCAGTAAAGATTAAAGCTAAATTTCAAATCACTCAAAAAGCACAAAGTACACACTTTATTCCAAAAGCTTTTAGCAAATCTAACAGTTAAACTTACAGTTATTATACAGTTATCTAAAGTTAATTACGTATAAATAAATAAAAAAGGTAGAGGCTTTGCAACTGCTTCCCATGTTTAAAAGATCAATATTGACAATTTTATCTGTCAAAGTGGGCTTGGCACGTTAGCGTATTATTTTTTTAAAGTCATTTTGACATACTTCTAATTCATAAAATGTCAAATATGTTATATCCCTGGAAAGGTCATGAATTGGAGATTTCAGAAATATTAAAAACTTAAAAACGAGCTTTGGAAGTTATATAGGCAACTGATTTTTCTTAAGAAGTAAATCTTACACTATTAAAATTCGAAGGTAAACAAACGTATCTATGTATCTATGTATCTATGTGCGTCTATCTTCTCACGAACGGCACCACGCAGAAAGTCGCGGAAGGTACCAAAAGATCGGGAATTTTCCGGGGAAGCCGTATTGCCTATTTATATTCCGATATTGTAATTAGTTAAAAAGATATTAATTAAAAACCTTAAAACGCCGAATTGTTTTACTCCTGCCGGTTGCTTACTTGGCGGAACTTCCCTTCCGTTTCGGCCGAGCGGTAATCTTACGTTTTCCACCATATTAAAATTGTCATCCGATTTTCGGTGTCGAAATTAGACAAAAAATAATTACAGAATCGGAAAGATCATTTATTTCGCCACGACACGGTGTAATTTTTTTTGTAAAATAACGATATTTTCTATTTTTTTCGAATTTTTTAAAATAGTGTTAAAACTGATGCGTTTTTATGAAAATTATTTCTAAATCGTTGGGTATGAATTACTTTTCGTGTTATTAAATCGATATTCTACACTAATTAACTTCAAGCCTTTCTCTTTTAGATCCATTCATTTAAAAAATAAAATTCCCAAAACTTTTTTTTTATAGAATTTTTAAAAAGTAGTCTTAATTTTTACTTCACATTGAATAACTTCGTCATTTATGAAGGTAATCTCACAAAACCTTTTTTCCGTGTGTACAGTAATATTATCCGTAACATATACGAAGATTGAAAAAATTGCTTCAAAATTACGGATCCCCTCAATTAAAAATTAAATTCAATTTGAACCGACCATTCATTATTATTGCCTATTTTCTGTTCTGTTACTAACCTGCGTGGCGTGATTGGCTAACGCGCCGCTTTCGCGAAGTATCTTAATTCTTTCTTATGTCTAGGTTCGAATCTAGCGAATTTCATTTTGTTCGTTTCTGCTTATTTTTCCCACGTAAATTAATTTTACTGATAAATACTTATTTTAACATGATCCTCTGTTATTTTAATGTACTTTTCATTTTTTTTTTTTTTTTTTGCCTTAAAAAAGGTTTTTTTCTGATTTTTAATCATTCAAAGTAATTTCTATCTTTTTCAACAATTCCTAACAAGAAGCTTTCATTTCTGTTTATTTTTCCCACGTAATTTTTCAGTGCTGCCATTATTTAAGCAAACGGAATGTCACAATTAATTGCTAAATGAATATTTTTAATCAATTTTAATGTAAAAATATTAATAAGTTATAGTTTTGTATTTTATAAATATCGATGAATTTAAAAGAAAATGATTTTTAAAAAGTTCATTGATATTTAGAAACAGTGATTAAAAAAGTAAAATGCCGAAAACTATATGTCACAATTAATTGCTAAATGAGCATTTTTAATCAATTTTATTAAAAATAATTAATAAGTTAGTTTTGTATAATATAATTTTTTCCGCAGATACGTGTTTAAATAATTTTAACACAGAGTGGAATGAAAAACTATAAAATTAAAATTAAAAAAATTAAATGTTTTTATCAAATAGTATTCTTTTTTTTTTAATGTTTTTTTCAGTGAATGTTAGCATATAACTAGGTTTTCCCCCAAAGTGGATTTTTAACACTTATATATGTTTAATTAAACATTCCAAATGTTTCAAGAGCTATCTGTAGAATTTTTTTTATTAGTATTTATTGATAATGGATTTAAATTAATATATTTTTTAAAAATTAAAATGCATTCAATGCATTTCTGAGATTCATTTAAAATATTTATCAGTATCGAAATTTTTGTTCTCTTTCATAAAACTTATAGTTTACTTTAAAATAATGCGTAATTGCATGAAACTTCCCCCCCCCCGTGTCAAATATTTCATAAAATTCTCACAATTTTACTTCAAGAATTAAAATAGTAGTGAAATTTTGTAATTTGAAAAATTTATACTTTCTGTTCTTTTTTCAGCATACAACTATTTTTAAAAATGCTACAGTTTCGTTTCCGGGAAAAAACTAAAAAAATTTAATGTTTTTATCAGATAGTATTATTTTCTTTTTGAATGATTTTTTTCAGTGAATGTGTACTTATAACTAGGTTTTTTACATAGTGTTTTTCTTAGCAGTTACAAATGTTTAATCAAACATCCAAACGTTTCAAGAGCTATCTGTAGAATTTTTTTTATTATTATTTACAGATAATGTGGATTTAAATTAATATATTTTTTAAAATCAAATGAATATTTATATTATTTCCTTATTAAATTAATTATTTGTTAATAAAAGGTATATCGCCTATTATTTTGGATAAAAATACGTTCTAGAGCCTGGAATAAATATTTGTCCTCAGTGCCAGCCTAGCGGTAGCTAGACCTTCTACTTCAGTTACACAGTATACCTAAGTAAATAAAGTGAGAATGATAGGTTCGCCTAAGCTAAAACTAGCTTCGGCGGTCAGGAGGTGGTGGGGGGAGGTGGAACATAGTTTCCGTAAACGGAAAACAGCTTTTGCGTTTCGTTCTTCAATCCGAAAAGGGGGTTTTCGTTACGTTTAACAGCATGGGGGGGGGGTGGAATTCTTAGAAATCAGGTAGTATCTTCGTTGCGCTATGAGGCAAACGGTACATGAGGTGAGGCTGGTTCATGAAGTTAGATTGAGAGCTAATCGTTGGGTTGTCATGATTGCAGAATGGAAAGTTGCAGAATGGAAAGTCGAGGAAACATTCGCTATTAGGGTGTGGATGGGTTCAACACAAAGTTCTTCGTGGAGAACAGATCTTGGGATGTACCTGTTTATTATGAAGTCTTTGAATATCATTTAATTGTGTGTTACTGGCAGATCCCCAAATGGGGCATGTATACGTTAAGATGGGGCGAAGATAGGTTTTGTAAATAAATATCCGGTTATTTAAAGAGAGTTTGGATTTCCTTCCAATCAGTACGTTCTAGAGAGACATTTTTAAGCTAACTGTAAGTAGCGATTGATTGATTAATGAAAACCTGAAAATTATTTTATTATTTTAGATTCCTAAAAATTATCTATTATTAAAAAATGATGACTTTTTTTTTACTCAAGCATCAAAATAGTTTTCTTTTATTGTTTAAATTTATTATTTTTTTACTAAAGCAATATTGTTTTCGACATGTCATGAATAGAAACTTGAAGATAAATCTTATATCTGAGGGGAGAGTCAGGCGGAAAATAGTTCTACACTCAAATAAGCCACTGTAACACAATGCAGTAGAAAGAGAACTGAAACATGTTTGACATTAGTAAGATCTGGAAGATATTTTTTTTTTCGAAAAAGGGAGTTGTAGTGACGTTTATATAAAGGAATCACACACATACCAGGAACTTTGATAAAGGAAGGTGCATTTCCATGGCAGTATGTTATGCATTCGAAACAAATTTTAATAAAACACTCAAAATACTTAAAACAATCATTTAATAATTTCTTCTTTTATAAAGATAATTGCCTGAAACATTTTTCCCGTGTGTCGAATATTTCAAAAAATCCTCACAATTTTACTTCAATATTTAAAATAGTAGTGAAATTTGAAAAATTTCTACTTTTCTGTCTTTTTTCAACATACAACTATCTTTAAAAAGGCTACATTTTCGTTTCCGGGGACTAAAAAATTGCAACGAAAGAACTGAAAACTGAGTGAGTGATTTTTGATTCGCACTGTTCGCCTATTCGAGGGTTATTGGCGATGGACCTCGAAATTTTCAACCATGGTCAAGTGACGAGGACGACACCTGCGCTTTCACCCATCTCTAATAATTAGAACACCACACCAACGCAAGAACAAATTTCGAAAAAGGGAGTCTTAATGACATAGTTAAAGAAATCACTCACATCGCACACATAAGAGCTATCGGCCTGAGGGAAACACGAAATTTCCATGGGGATGAAGTTATTCACTCGGTAAAAGCCCGTGCAACGCCGGGCTAAGCGGAGAGGAAAGAAACAAAGAAATCAAAGTAATTTCGAAAAATAATATTGGAAGTGTTGAATTTCTGAAGAGAAGGGAAAATGTTAAGCGACAAAGCCATGACACGCACTCACGGGTCATGCACTCACATCGTACGCGTCAAAACCACACACAAAAGTGTTGGCGTCAGAAAGAAAGGAGGAAATTAACATGGGGATTAAGTTATACCCTCGGTATAAGCCCGTGCAACGCCGGGCCATGAAAGCTAGTTATAATACTATTTTATGAACCTCCTATGCTTGTTAATTTTAATAAAGAAACTATTCATTCAAATTAGTCAAAAAAAGATTATCTTGTTTTAAATCAGAAACACTTCCTCACTTCACTCATAAAAAATTTAGTTCATATTCTTTTAAATTGAAGTGAAAATTTTTTTTTGAAAATAATTAACTTAAATTTGTAAGAACAGAATGAAACAGAAAAGAAAATTAAATAAAGTGATGGAACAATAAATACCTGTTTTTTTTCTGTAATTCTTTTTTCATTGAATTTAAATCTTTCTTTACATCTATCGTTAAAATAGACTTCATTATCTGATTAAGCCAATTAAGCAAATTAATGAAAAGCTTTGTCCTCCTCATTATTACCCTAATATATCTTCTTTATAAAAAAAACAGTATTTCTGTTTCTCGCTGGAACTTTTTTCCCCTTTACATTGAAAACTATTTATCAATAACATTTTCTTAAAACTCTAATCCTCCACGAATTACTTTAAATGCTTTAAGTGCTTTTATTCTTACAAAAGTTTTTTAAGGAACTAATCATCATCATCATCTTCATCACTCACTATAATATCTCTTTACCATTTTTAAAAACACTTAGTAAAATGTCAAGCGTTATAAAATATCCAACGGTCAAAATGTCTTTATTGATAATGAGAAAACAATACGTTAATGAAATAAAAAAGGGGCTATTTTTATATTTTAGAAGTATTAATGATTCTCACTTACTGCTTAAAAACACAATTAAAAAAATGCAAGGAACCATCAACTCCATTGTTATTTTGCCATTCGAAAATTAGTGCTTATAAAAAAGGTGAAATTGACTCGAATTTTGGTGAAAAAGGTGAATTGAATCGTTATTTGTTTGACAACTGTAAAGAAGTCGAAATTTAGGTACTTGTATGTTTTTGTTCAGTATGAGTTTTTGATTTTACAGCTGGATTGTAAAAATGGATTAAATTTCATTAGGAGATTATTGTAATAAGAGAGCTCCTCCTTTTCTCTCTCACGCTCTCACAATTTCTCTCTTTCTTATACAATCTCTCTCTTTTCTCTCTATTTCTTTTTCTATCACTTACTCTCTATCCCTTTTTCCTCTATTTCTGTCACCATCTCTCTCTCTCAATATTATATACATTTCTTTCTCTCTCTATTTATATATATCTGTCTAGTTATTTTTATATAATCTCGCTTTTTTATCTATATATTTCTCTTTCTCTCTTTATCTCTTTATAAATATATCTCTATCTTACTCTTTATTTCATTCTATATCTTACTCTTTCTATCCCTCTTTTTCTCTCTCTCTCACTGTATTTCACTTTATCTTACTCTTTCTTCTATCCCTCTCACTCTTTCTTCTATCCCTCTTTCTCTTTCTCCCTCTCACTCTTTCTATCCCTCTTTCTCTTTCTCCCTCTCACTCTTTCTATCCCTCTTTCTCCCTCTCACTCTTTCTATCCCTCTTTCTCCCTCTCACTCTTTCTCCTTCTTTCTCTCTCTTTCTCTCTACCTCACTCTCTATTTCTCTCTATATATCTCATTCTCTATTTCTCTATCTTACTCACTTTCTTTCTCTTTCTGTCTCTCTATATATGCATCAGAGTTAAATGAATTTTGAAAGCGTAGCTAATTTTAAGATAAATTTGACGCTATCCCTATAAATCCATGGTCTATAATGGTCCTGTGCCCTCCAGGACTTCTCGTAATAATTAAATAAAGAGTTATATACTTCCAGTTGGCTTCATTTTGTGTAAAGGCTTGAATGTTCTGGAAGATTTGAGCTGCTTAGTGAACGCAATGTAAGCACTTCGTGTGTGTCTTATATACAGTAGTTTTGTGTGTGTAATAATTCCTTTTAATTTCATTCTGAATAACATTTTAATTTATAATGCTCCTGGTCTTCAGGACTCACGCGTAAATAATTATTGCTTGCCCACCTGACGGCATTTAATCGAAATCGTATCACTTTGAAGCTAACAGCTTGCATTTTAAAAAGTCATGTAAGAAAGCAGCATCAATAATAATTCCACATGACATCAACCATCTAAATAATGATTATCGTTTCAGTAATTATTACCATTGTAAGGAATTATTATTCCTTCTTCCCTCCAACCCGTCTAGGGGTGTAGGAGGAACTAAATGATCAGACGACATGATGAACTCCAATTATTTATTTATTTCTATATTTAACACAGACACAAATCATACCCTTATTAAGATAAATTTGATCAACTAGAACGCGAAGGTGAGACAAGATAGCATGGGGACAATATCTACGATCATGAGAATCTATCTTTACAATAATTTATACAAATCTTGATTTAAGAAGCTTGTTAATGATTTAACTCTCTAACTTCTATTTAAACTAAAATTACAGTACCTGAATTCTTGCAATCCTTTACTTTCAGACGTGCCCTTAACAATTCTCGAATACTTGACTTAAGCACTTCTTCGAGATTCCAACTTCACGCGTCGTACACTGTATACATATTACTGCGGGATTGCTAGCTTCTCATTAATTCACTTCACATCCGAACTACCCTCACTTCACTAATCTTCAAATTTCACTTCACTAACCTTCGATTCTCACTTCGCTAACTTCTTAAAACTCGCGAGAATACAGAATGTATATAATAAACTTAATTTGCATAATCACGTTTTCTTGTCTTCGGTGAAAGTTGGTTGAAAGAATGCTTGCCTTAAAGGAATCCCCAAGGAGTTAGTGAGAGGACGCGTATAGATCCGTCACACCATACATAAGAATTCCTCAAATAATTTTATAAAAAGCTTTTTAAAAGTAACATATTTTTTACAATTTAGTTAATTAACTTAAACTTTTATTTCGCAGTTAGGCTGTAAGTCAAGCGAAATAAAGTTAAGGTTGTTGGCAATAGTTTTAGATAATTAGCATGGAAAAATATCGCTTAAAAGAATAGAAATGCTTTAATATAAATGTATCAGCTCTACATACCAAGATAAATACGTTAATAAGAGCTTTTTCTTTTGTATAAGGAACAAGGGGAAAAAAGAAACAGAAATTCCTTTTCAAGACTTTCTCCTTTCACTCAGATTTCTCAGGATAAAAACTGTTTTATTGAGACAACGATGGGGGATATGAAAAAAAAATTGAAAAAAAAATGAGAAGAGAATGTAATTTTTTTATTCATCTTCCATTATTTTCCTTACCAATGAAATTCCGTTTTTTGGTAGTGACTCGTCCGTGGAATTTGCCCAAGGGAACAAGCAATGTAACGGACGTGAAAAAAAAATGTCCCTGAGAAAATAAAAAGAAATATATGAAAAGGGTGGGTGAATAAAAAAAAATTCTTTTTTTTACCCATCCGGAAGATTCTAGAACACTTCATGAAAGATTGGAAGAAGAAATATATATGTATTCTGAATAAGCGAGTAGCAAATCAAATAATGTATGTGAATGATCAACAATCTTCGTCGCGCAAACGAATTGTTTTGGGAACTTCACTACTGACGTTCTATTCTGTATTTTTAAAACACTAAGCACTTTTTTTTATACATTCTGCTTTACTTTAGAAGGAAAGGGGAGGGATGAAAAAATCGATGGTATCCCCTTCACGGAGTGAAAGCAGCTTTTGAAATGAGATTGGACAGATTGCATTAGAAACGGTGGAACGTGCATCGTCTGCTTTTTTTTCTTTCTGAAGTGAAGTGAAATGTTATGACGACGAAAAATGATTTTAGACGGCCAGTGGCTGTTTTTATATGTTGTTTCCAACGCTGGGTAAAATGAGCATTTAAAGTGGCTTTTTGGTTTAATGTGGAATGGTTGGAATTGCTGATTGAAAATATTATCAGTTATTTTTATTGGCAATATATAGGTGTGGAGTTTTCCTTTGCAGTGGTTTACTATGTACTCTTTTGCTCTATTATATTAGTGAATCCTTCCCTGTGAGATGTTATGTGAAATATTTTTAATAAACATTTATCTCCTATGAAAATATCTTATAATTCATAAAGGAAGGAAGTTTTTATAAAAATATCAAAATGTTCTCTTTGTTTTTTTTTGTTGTTGTTATATTTATACAGGGTCTCCCAGGAACATTAAGACAATATTTAATCCCTTCGGGACAAACGTCTCACCCGCGCGCCGGCATGAAAAACCGTCAGGAGACGAGTGTCCCACCCGTGAACCAGCGTGTTTCTTCCTCACTGGACTAGTGACTCATCGGTGCGCCAGGCACCTGGAAAGTTTTTTAAGCTCAGTTTTTGGCAATAGATGGCTTTCTATGTCCATTAGATTTGGGATACTTTGGAGATCTGACCTTCTACTCGAAATGAGAGAAATATTACTCACTTACACTTGGTTTTTGTTTTATAAACATAAGGGGAAAGGAATGTTTCTGAATTGAGGGCTTTACGACTGCTCTTGAAATGAACATGTGGTTTTTGTTTAAAGTGAAGATGAGAGGTTTATTTTCGCTAAAGCATTTGATTTGGGTTTTCAGTCTAGTTTTTTATGAACAATTAGATCTGGTAGACAAAATTTGTCTTATTTTCTTACTTTTTTACAAGGTCGACTTTTACAAAGCTTACAATAAAATGTTTAAAAACTTGTACTTAAACAGAAAGTGGCTGAAGTAAATTATGTATATTAATACGAAATATATAAAACATATGCCGTTCGTATAATATACAGAACAATATTGAACAATGCGTTTATATTTCGGTATTTTTTATGGATTTAGGCTTAACTATACAAAACCCTCCGGCCTGTGAGTGACACTCGCGATAGTAACCTCCGGCCCTGGCGGTAAGCAAGCGTTTGCGTCCTTCTTTAAGGGAAGGTATAGGAACGTCATAAGAATTCAGATTTTCACAGCAACCCATGGTCGGAAATGTCTTCGTTCGGCGCTAGGTGGCGTTGTTCACAAGAGCTTTTAACAAAACGCTCATGCATTATCGCAGTCATTTGAAATGTCATCGGCTGCAGAAGAGTATCGAATGTTTTACAAACTCTGAATTGGCCGATATGAACCTGATTTACGGATTGACAGAAACAAATGCTAGAGAAAGAGTGATGCAAAGAACCGACGGTTGTTTGCTAATTTGCATCCAAATTGTGTGAATAGAATTATTGTGATATAATACGCATAGTAAGGGCTGTAGACACATTCCAATGAGCCACGGTATCCAGTACATTTTGTTCCATGCATGGGACAAAATGTGTTCGATACCGTTCGGAGGAATCCGAGGAATCTTCCATATTTTGAGTTCGAGTCGCTCATAGCTTGCCCTCACTATACCAATTACCTCGTAGTAATCCGTATTCTCACAAATTGGGATGCTAATTAGCAAACATCCGGTGGTCCGGGGCATCTCTCTGTAGGTAACTTTTGTGATCAATCTTTCTGTTGCTGGTGCATTTGCTTCTGCCCAACCATAAATCAGGTGCATACAGTTGCCTCCGAAAGTCTGCGTACAAGCGATCATTTTTCATATCCAAGCAAATATCGCTAATTAATTGAAATTTTTCTGAATCAATAGTATTTATTATTTATTCATCTAACATCGTTAATTCAAATAGTACAAGCAACAATCACCTGAATATTACATAAAATAATACAAATATTTATAACTTCAGAACGACACAAATCGTGTGCGTCAAAAGTCTGCGTACACTGGTAAAAACCTTTACAATAATGGTTTGTAACTAAAAGTTAATGCATTTTAAGCTATTCCGTTCTTTCTATAATTCTCTCATCATATTTGGCAGTGATTTAACTAGCTTAATTGTCTTATCTATGGATATTTTGTTCCATTCTTCTTCAATGATAGATTTGAGCATTTCCTTGGATGCTATTACGTTTTACCTGATTATTCACTTGAGTAAATCCCATAAATTCTGTACTGGCCTTAGGTCTGGGGACTGGATGGCTTACGGGATTTGTTTGGGACATGTCAGAATACCCACGGCTTCACAATGGGAACCATTTGCTCGGTACCTTTGTGCCATCGAAAGTAAAAATCATCACTCACCGCAAGTTTCTCGGCACTTGCCCTGATATTTTACTTCAATAAATTAAAGTAATAAATTTTGTACATCGTTGATTCAATAAATTACAGATTACTAGCCGAAAGGCTTCCAATGCACCCCAAACATTATGCCTCCTTCTCTATGTTTGATAGTCGAAAAAGAACTCTCTTTCTTAAGATCTATCTGTCTAGGTATTTTTGCAGGCATATTTCTGTTCTTTTTGATGTCAAATTACAAAAAAAAAAAAACGCTTTCAATTGAATATATTACATTTTTTGAATAATTATGTGTCCTATTTAGATGTTTTCTGGCAAAGGTAATTAATTCTCTTAGCTCTTTTCACTCGAGAGATGAATGGTTTCTTGAGTGCAACTCGGCCATAATAGTCACCCTTTTTCCCTTCCCTTCGAATTGGGGTTTAAGTCGCATTTTTTTTCAAGATCTCAGCCATACTTTTAGCTATTTGTGAAGCTTATAGTCTTGGATTTATTTTTATAAAGCGTATTACAAAGCAAGATTCTCGAGGTGATACTGCAGACGGGCAGCCTGATCTTGGCGTGGACGTTAAAATTTTAGTTGATTTGTAGTTTATGAACACTTTTTAAATCAGCAACTACCTCTTATTAACAGTTTCAGCAATTTCTTTAAAAATATACCCTTTTATGAAAATTTCTGATGATTTTTCTTTTAATAATATATCGATCTCTATTCTGTTGCCTACCATGGAACCCCAAAAGTTTTCAAATCTCAAATCCTAAATAAATCGTAAAATAAGCTTATAATTACTTAAAAACATGATTTAGTGCAATTATTTTACAATGAAACGTCTTTAAAAGATCTATTTTGTAAATGTACGCAGACTTTTGGCGCGGATGGTTGGTGATTATTTGGTGGTCATTCTTGCTTTTTCTTGTTAAGGTGAAATTTGTTGCTGCTGTTTGAATAAGAGGAAATTTTGAAGAATCCCTGACAACTATGTTGATTTTGTAAAGCGAGATTTTAATAGTAATTATAGCATAAACACGTAAGATGATTGCCTGCACGCAGACTTTCGAAGGCAAGTGTATCTGTCCCCTCGATGTTTGTAAGCCGTTCAAGATTCCTCTACAGGTGATAACATTTTAAATGACTGCAGTAATGTAGGTCTGTTTTCTTGAATGCTCTTGTGAACAACAACACCTGACACCGAATGGTGACGATTCTGACCATAGGTTGTTGCACAAATCTGAATCCGTGGTGTCCCCTACCTCCCCTTAAAGTTTGTCCCAGTGATCTTGAGGCACTCTGTATTTCGTGTTACGCAAATAAAATGACAATTATCAAACTTTCCAATATTTTATGCACTTTTATTAATAAAATCTTATTCTTGTGTCAGTTTTTATTTTTATTTTAGCAAACTAAAATCTCTGAGCTAAAATGCTTGCATAGCTTTTTTACTGATGATCCTCCCCCATCCCACCTTATTTCTTTAGAAACTACTCATTAAAAACAAATATATTATTGGAATTACCTTCATATCTCTATGTAGAATATCAAGCTTATAGCTCAAATAAAATCTTAAATCAATTGATTTTTTAAATTTATTTCTCAGTACTTTTCTTGATATTATTACGTGGTTGATCATCTTCTACATACAAGAATGATCCATACAATCAACAACATATTAACTGGAATAAAATACTGTTGCTAGATGATGCATGCTAAATTGTTCAAGATAATTCCTTTACCAATAGGATTTTAGCAAAAATATCGATATTGAGTTTATAAAAAATCCTTACTTCATTGAAAGAATGATAGCCATTTTCGAAATCAGCACAGCAAATTACATAAAAATCACCGAAAATGTCTCTATGTTTTTCAAAAGTTTTAATTTGCTCAGGTCTGTGTTATTAATGTAAATAAGCAAAAGAAAAATCGGTAATATAGATTATACAATCGGGGATGGAGGTCGTGCTTATATGGAGAAAAAAAAAATATTTTTAATCAGAGCCTACATATGCGGGGGGGGGGAGATGTTCTACAGTACGGAGAGATTAGAAGAAAACTAATACAAAAAATAATTTCAAAGTTTAAATTGCCTCAACGAATTGAATTTTTGAAAATTTGGAAAAAAACTTCATTTTGGTAAGATGATTTTTAAACCCAAAACAAAATTATTTTTCTACAATTTAAATAAAACAAAAGGAGGTTATTGATACATGAGAACTGGCATTGTACATGAAATATTTCATCAACTTTCTTTCTCCCTCTCTCTCTGGGTCCCGTCAAATCAGTCCAATTCGAGCGTGTTCACGCTTTCCGTTATAGCGTGCATTATAATTTCGACATAGGTTTTTTAAAAATTTAATACTAAATAAGCTGTTAGATGTACCCAGTGTGTTTTTTTCTTGTAACTATTTAATAGGTGTCTTCTCATCGTAATAAATGTTAAATGTACTAAAATGCCTGTTTCATTTTAACAAAATTGAATTTTTGCCATAATAAAGCTCAAGTATTTAAACTTTATTCCTTTTATGATAGTACGCTACATAAAAATTAATTTTTTATTGTATTGTTATCTTCATCTATATAACAAAGAACACCTTTTCCACATACACTTGCTAGAAAGTCTGC
>BMAO01038893.1:0-38612 GCA_019973975.1 Trichonephila clavata | reverse complement strand
TGCCCTATTGGATTCAAGTCCGGTAAGTATGTTGTCCAATCCATACGTGTGATATCCTCCGATTAAAGGCATTCGTTTACAATGTTTGGACGGTGAGAACGGGCGTTGTCATCCATAAACAGAAATTTAGCACCCATGGCGCCCCGAAACAAACGTACATGTTGTTGCAGAATGACATCTCGATAGATGTGGCCTGTCATTGTTACACTCTGAACATGCAGGTCAGTTCTGGAACCAAGAATATTTCCTCCCCAAATGAGCCATCCTGCACCACCGTAACGGTGTTGTTCAATGGTGTTCTTCTCTTGGTGGTAATGGATACCTGGCGCTCTCCATATGAAAGTCCGGCGAGAATCAGACTTAAAACTAAACCTGGACTCGTTGGAAAACATCAAGCAAGACCACTGTTGCCGTGTTCACAATGCATGCTCTCTACTCCAGGTTAATCGCAGGTGGCAGTGAGTTGCGGTAAGGGGGACACATCTGACAGGTCTACGAGCATATAGACCAATGTTCCTTAAGCGTCTGTACACGGTCTGCCTTGAAACTGTCGTACCGGTAGCTGAAGAGAGCTGACGAGATAGGTCTGATGCTGAGCTCCGTTTGTTTCTTTTGGCAGTAACTGCCAAATACTGGTCCTCATTCGACATTCTAACTCGGGGGTGACCTGTGCTGTAACATCTACTCATATTACCATCATTTTGGAATCGTTGACAAAGCCTGGAGATGACACTCTGTGCGATTCCAAGTTCATCGGATACTTCCAGCTGGGTACGTCCACATTCCAGTCGTCCGATAATTCTACCACGTAAAAATTCATCCAAATGCTTCCTTTCGGCCATAACTATGCGGTTATTGCACTGAAAGGCTTTTAAAGCGCTTGTGAACAATTTTACTTCTTTGCCACCATTCCTTATATACCCCTCTCTTATACTCTCGTCATTGTGACGTACTATCCGCGCCATCTGGTGGTTTCGTGTAATTTGCATATTCTTCTTCAAGATGTGTGTGATAATTCTACATGTTAAATTTTTAATTTAGAGTTCAATTTCTGTGTGATTCTGAATTATCCTTAATTTATGGACATGAGTGTAATTAGATTTTTGTTTCTCAAAAGTTGAAATGTTGATACAAACTTCATAAAATGCAATACCTAGAGAATTTAAAAATAAATCAGATGTTATTTATGTAAAAGAGTTTCAAGTTTTAATGTACATAGTGGGTTTTTGAGTGCATAATATAAAATGGAATTATCTGATTGCTGATATATATATTTGTTGTAAATGAAAAAAATCAGTTTTTCGATTTAGAAAATGTCGAAGGGGAAAAAAATATTTGAGTCATCTGGATAAAAAAAAGGAGGTTTAAAACTGCCCACAGATATTGTTAGGAAAAGCATTTAAACGCGATATTTTATGTTTAATTTGTTAATAGTGAAAAGATTCGAGTCAAAATATCTTAAAGTTGATTGCCCAATATCTTGCTTTACAAGCATAACAGAAGCATATTTTGAATTACATGAATTATGGAATGTCTTTCATTCGTTTCATTCATCTACTAGAAAGTGTAACACGCCAAAATTTCCTATTTTTGAAAAAAATATTTTTTACTTTCGCGGGAACATATGCTTAAATATTTTTTCAAAATAGCGCAGTGGAAAAATTTTATCGGTGAAAGATAATCGAAAAATGAATAAATTTAATGCCAATTACATTAATGTTTGATTTTTATATTTCCCTCTTTTATTTGCTTAAATATTCAATTATCGATTCGTATTTTATTCAATGTGTGCATGTACTTCCTTATAATTCATTTTTATACTATATAGAGAATGCTTGTAGAATCAAGTACTACAGAAACATATTTGGATTTAATCAGTCATGTACCAGAAAAATTTATGCAGTGAAATGTAGAGCAGAGAATGGACAAATATTGGTTACTATTAAGATTTCACTAAATAAAAGTATAAAGAAAATTATCGAATCACTCACAAAAATTTAGTTGCCTACCCTGATGGTGGATCGACCTGAACAAATTAAATATAATTTTAAGTGGGCATTTTCATGAAAATATTTTTCAAAAGATAAATCAAAAATATTAGTTTATTTTTTTTAAATCAAAATTCAATTTAACTATATCAAATGATCCAAGTGAAAGCATGACGAAGTATAGAACAGCCCTTGACGTATAATGTATAAAGTATTTAATAGCTATTTCAGCTACCATATACCTATTGTTTCCTTCTTAGAATACAATTAACTCACAAATATTATTGTATATTTTGCAAAAAAATATTACTATATGAGTAGAGACATATGAATAAATAATTTTACGTAACAATACTAATATCCCCTTGTTTTTTATCCGCCGATCTAATGCCTGAAATAACATTACAAAATTTGAAGTTTTCATTTCTATCGTAAGGTCTTTAAGCACACTTTTTTTATTTTTTATCTTTTGAATCTAGATTTTCTTGCTTAAAATAACTTTTCATGATTTTCGAGATCTTCAAACTTATTGGAAATAAATTCTAATATTTTTCCACCACATATTTCTTAAAACTTACTATTTTATGAGCTATTTCTTCATTCTGTCTGTAACTCTACTGTAAGTAACCATATTAACAAAATCGTTTCCAAGTGTCCTTTTTTTTATTCCAAAACCAAACTTTACGAACAGGTCAAAATAGAGTCTATCCACTCCCCCATCGCCAAATTGGAAGGATTTTTTTTATGCCTTCATCCGTCAAACTTCATAAAAAACAGAAGGCCACATCGCTCACAAGAATGAATCTAGGTGTGTTTAACCCTCATTTTACTGTTTCCCCATCCAAATGGATCTCTTTCACCTTTCTCTTGAAGGAGAGATGAAGTGACATCTCTCCCCTCTTCTGCAAACCATCTGTTGCTGACTCATCGATTTGTTGTTCAATAAACTGCCGCTCTTTCCCCGTTGCCCTGCCCCACTCACTTCATTGAAGGAAATTTAGCGACTTTCGTTAGTTGGCGTTTGATTTTAATTCATTGTAGGTAGATAATTAGGGTTAAAAAGTAACTGTGCCATGTTTTAGAACAGTTCTAACTGTTATACACAGAACGTTATGATGCTATCTTCAAGTGATTACTGCCTAAATAAAACACAGCAATCTCTTATTTCGTTATTAATTTTGCATCAAATAAATGTGTTTTATTTCTTTTATATTTTGGAATGTCGTGCATTCATTTTTCTGTTTTTTATAAATGTTTCCTTACAGTTTTTTTAAATCTATTGTGGTAGGATTGTTAGAGAGATATCTATGTCTTTGATACGTTAATGTTTTTATAATGTGTTTAATTTGTATAGAAATAACTGTTTCATTTTATTTTATAAATGCTCAATTTTGAATGAATATTTCATTGAACTATATTGTAATGTCAGGCTACAGTTCGTGGTGTATTATTGAGAGTTTGGTACCTTTGAACGATAGAGTGAGAGAGAAAAAGAGGGAGAAGCGCTGCACTGACTTGTATTTTGAAAAGATAGAGTTCTAGTTTTTTTAACACAACGTATCGTGCTAAGATTCTTGAAAACAATAATATATAATTATATTACAAATATCTTTAAAAATATTACTCTCTCTTGCTTTGCATATTTGAAGTGTTACATAATAAAATCAACATTCGAAAGAGTTTATGTAACTTTCTCCTTTTAAGTTTAACCAGGTTCAGAAAGAGATTTATTCATTTATTATACTGACTATATTCTTCAGTTATTTCTATTTAAAAAATTACGTGTGTATCGATTTCTTATTTTTCTATTCCTTTATCACTTTCTTTTTCATAATGTTCCACACCTATAATAAATATATTAAACACAAGGAGTAAAAAAAGTTTTTTTCTAATATTATTATTTACCAATTGTTTCAGAGTACATACATACATATATATATATTTTTTTTGCAAAATTATTAGTTTTAAAACATTTCAAAAAACAATCAATTATCATCTTCAAAGTTTGATTATAAACAGTAGTCTTCATATTATTGTTTCAATAAATAAATTCTAACAGAGCCCATTATTGATTAGTTTTGTTCAAGAAATAACAAAATGGTATTCCATTTTTTGTAACTTTGATCCAATTAATTCTAAGTTTTTCGAAGCATATGTTGTAATAAAGACCAATGGCACACTATGAAACTAAAGGAAAGATATATAAACATTTTAAAAACCTCGTAATATCAAGCCATAATGAAGTGACGAGAACGATACATAATTGGTTCTCCCTCTCCGAACTTCTACACCATACAAACGGGGGGGGGGACTATGAGCCTCGATGGATTTAACGTAGATTTATGTCCACTCCTATGTACGGTGGATCTTCATTTGCACAAGGACTCGAACTCATGATACACCAGCCACAAGTCTGTGACCATAACCACTGGAATACCGTAACCCTCTATATGCTCCAGAAGGTGCTGGTCTAATTCCGGAGTCGGAAAAGCGAGAAAAACGTCTAGCTGTTATTAAAGAAAGATAGTTTGTGTAAAAATGCCCCAGATAGATAAACGTGTGATAAACCGCCCCTCCTGATAGTGGTCGTGGTCAAGGCGTCGAATTCCAGTTAATATTTTCACATTATTGAAATTAAGTTTAATTCAAAGTAAAATCTCCCATTCCGTTAAAAATTAATACTATCGAAGATATTTTTATATCTGTGACTTAATCCGGGAACAACCAATGTCAGTATCAGAGTTTCTAAGTGAAACTGTACTGAAAATAAAAATAAAAAACCGTTCTTTTGGTTAGAACGAAAACCGTAACTAAACCGATATATTTTTGATGTGTAACATCTTTACTCTCGGTTGATGGATATTTGTTGGAGTGATTTTGTGAAAAGGGACGGAAATGCGTAACAGGAAGTCGGGGAAGAGCGCGCTGTTTGATTTGACCAATCAGCGCGCTTGGTGGTGTCTCTTTGCTACCCTCGCTTCGGGGTCCAACTCTAGTAGCCATCAAGCCGACAGCTTTTTTATATTGTTAAATGTAACATTTCAAAAGATTCGAATTCAAAAACTCGATTTTGTTTTCGTGACTTTTAATCCACTTCGCTTATACCAGCAAGTCTTATTAGACTTTTTCCAGAATTAACTTGAGATTCTTACGCTCAATTGTCAAACTCTCAGGGCTCGTCGTGTGTGAAATCTGAGGATATATTTATATATCTGTAAGCTATATATTAATAATTATATTTCCTGTTAAGCGTCTGACAAAGTTCATCATTCTTAAAAAAATACGAGTAAGTAATATGGAATTATTTGAATAAATATTTTAGTGCCAATCATTTTCATACTTTGAGGTTAATTCCTGTCGCTGTCAATATAAATTTTTTAATTGTGATTAAAAAAGATTTCTCCATTAAAAAAAACTAACTAATTAAGTAAAGGGTATTTTTGATTTTCTCTAATAAGTACTTCTAATTTTTAAACATGCGCTTGATGGTGTCTCTTCGCTACCCTCGTATCGGAGTCCTACTTTAGTAGCAATCAAGCCACCAGCTTTTTGTTTTATATTAATACATTTAGCAGTTGAAAAGATTAGAATTCTAAAACTCCGTTTCGTTTACTTGACTCTAAATCCACTTCGCACATACCAGCAAGTCTTATTAGACTTAATCCAGAATAATCTTGCGATTCTTACATTCAATTGTAGAAGTGTCAGGGCTCGTTGTGTATGAAATCTGAAGTTTTATTAATATAGTTTACACATATAAATATCTATATTTACTGTTAAGCGTCTGACAAAGATCATCATTCTTAAAAAAAATGCGAGTAAGTAATATACGGACATTCTTGATTGTCAAGCAAGTGGACTGGGTACAATTAGTCAATACATTGGGGACATATGTGCCGCAGAATGCTTATTTGAAAATGGACAAACAGTCATTTCGGTGGTCGCATACATTTCTCCGAATCAAACAGTTAAAGAAATTAAAGATTTCCTGCATTTTGTACTTTTACCGTATACCAAAGGTGGTTCTGCTCTTTTTTTTAAAAAAAACTCACTCGCTTCCCATGATTTTGAATGGTGATTTTAACGTTAACTTCAGTTTGCCAGAAGCTGAGCCGCTCATAGCTTTTCTGAAATATAAACTAAAGCTCGGCATGAACACAAATTGAAATGTTTCGACAATTAACAGTGGTACTGTTATTGACGCAATGTGTCATATTTTAGTTTTCATAAATCTATTGTCTCCGCTCTTCCCCAAATTGAACAAGAATAAATATTTTTGATAAAAAATTACATTACTCCTTGTGTTAATTAAATAAAATTTTCATTAAAGATATAATTATTCGATAGAAAATTATTTCCAATCATACCCGATTAATTTTTTTCAGGATTAAAATCACTATTGCGTATTTACCACGATAACATTTCAGATGTTACACATCATATGCGACTACTGTAAGGCTCGTTTCTTTACCTTTTTTTTTTTTAGTTGAACCGGATCGAGAAAATCGGAGTGAAAAATATTACGGTTCAAAACCGTGGTCAATATTTCACAATGTTCGGAGAATTAAATTTTCAAACTTTGTGAAAAATTTCAATATCAAAAGAAACCCATAAGTGTAAGGTTTTGTAATTTCATGCTTACATTTATAATTAAGTTAGCTTTAATCGTCTCTTCCCAAAAAGTTTATTTGCCAAATGCATAACCTACAACTTTTTCATATAAAATTGGCAATGCATGTTCTAATATTTTCCCAGATTCTCTACAATCTTCGTTAATGGAAATTCCTTTAATGCAGAGTTGTCATAAATCTATCAAATGTTAAAATGTATATGCAAATACAGAAAAAAGTATTCAATAGAAAGAGAAGCAATAATTATTGCTTGAAATTATTGAAAATTATAATTTTCACTGGACATAATTATTTTTAATAACACATAGAGGCAGAACTCTGATAAGCCAAAACCGTCTTTGTAAAGAGCTACACGCGGTTCGCGAGCCGAAATTTGCAGACCCCTGGTCTAAGACATAAAAGTGTACACCTTTTAAAGACGTAAGCTCAATTAACCACGATGATGAGATTAATTAGAGAGGAGCTTATAATTAAGTTAATCCGATTAATTAGAGTTAAGATTAATCTCATTAAGATTAATCAGAGTAATTAATGCAATCTGTCCGTGTAAATGCGCCAAAGCTTATTCATTTTCAAAAAAATGTAAAATATCGTTATTTTGTAAGAAACATTGTACCGTGTTTTGTAAAAATAAACTGTCCGTTAGATTCCAGAATTATTTTTTGTCTGATTTCAGAATGGTAAGAAAGATTGTCGGTTTAAAATCGACTGATAAATCGGAAAGTGTCCCTCCTAACGTCCTTCGGATCTCTGAAGAAGGCCAATAATTCATTTTAAAGTTTGTAATTAATATATTTTAATGAATTGTAATTTAGGAATTTAAGTTGTCAAAAGGAATTAATCCATCGACTTATTTCCCATCTTTTAGAACTTGGCCGCGTTTTAGCGTACAAAGATTCATGAGAAAGTCTCACATAGCTTGATAAACTGACAGATACATTTGTTTACTTTCGAATTTTAATGGTGTGGATGTTCCAAAGCTACTTTTATGCTCCCCAAAAATTTAGTTGAATGAGATGAGCAACCCATTGCATTTTTTCCCTGATAGTAATTAAGTTTCGAAGCTACGATACGGCTTCTCAAAAAATGGAAGAAAATATTATGCATTGGTATGTGTTTTAATTACCGGCCATATAATACGATCGGCCAAAACAGCTGTACATCATACAAAATTTTATCATGAATTTCTCAATACAACTTTTAATATGGTGAATAAATATGCTGAATTTTAAATGAATATAGAAAAATCAAAATAAGTACCAATTTTTCGACAATATAGCATAGTTTAAAATGTTAGTGCACAATCTATTGGTTCATTCTTCATTAATATCTACTCTTTATACACATTCTTCGTTTGATAGCAAAATTCGTGGCAGAGTCGACAATATCGCAATAAAAAAAAAATTTTAGCAATCATTTATTAGCTTTACTGTATGCAACGTAATCTTTGAACTCGTATTTTACCCACTTTATAAGGTCAGATGGACCTCCTCTCTT
The DNA here is from genome assembly GCA_019973975.1 of Trichonephila clavata. Lineage (NCBI taxonomy): Eukaryota > Metazoa > Arthropoda > Arachnida > Araneae > Nephilidae > Trichonephila > Trichonephila clavata. The sequence goes on along the minus strand of BMAO01038893.1, from coordinate 30,496 downwards.
GAACAATGCTGTGTGCGCTACTGTCAAGGACCGATGACAATACAATAATGTTTTAACTTTGTACTATTGTCCTGATCTGAATCATCAGGATAAACGATTTCTCATTTCCAGATTTGGCGACTAAAAGATTAAGTTACAACCCTAAGGCGAAAAGGTTCATGGTTAATACAAATACAACAAAATAAAATGATTAATTGATCGACGAAAAAATGATAGTTTAAGAAACTGAAAAACATGTTCATGTTGTAGATCGAAATAAAAAAAAGAAAAAAGAAATTGTAGTTTAAAAAGAACTAAAAAAACACACTTTTATATTTTCTCGAAACTGTTTCCTTTTGGAACACCAAATTCTTGGCCTCGCTTAAAGCTTTATGGACTAAAAAGTTTTTTTCGACCATTTATCAACGGCTAAAATGTAAGAAATTTGTTACTGATTTTAAGTTACAAGAGCCTAGCAGGACGTGGGAACTTTAACAGCTATTTGTCTAGGTTTAATTTAATTGGTTGTGATATTTATTTTTGTGGTCAGATTGCTGAAACTGCGGAACATGTATTTTTGTACTGTAACTTACATTTTTTTGTAAAAGAGAAAACTTTAAAAAGGAGTTAAAACTTTTAGGTATTTCCTGGCCATCTGTTTTGTCTTTGTTGTTCTAAAAGTCTTAATGTCTTAAGAAAATTTGTTTACTGTATAGTTTTTTAAAGTTTTATTGGTACATCTCCTTATTTATATTTGTGTATTTCCTCCCTTCCTTTTTATTTTATATTTTTATCTTAAGAGAGTGTATTTTTAATTCTGTTTTAAATTATATAATTGTGTTACCACTTACATCTGTAAGCCTCATGTTATGCAATGTGGAGCATGATGAGTTTTGCAAATAAATTAATTAAAAAAAATAGCTTCTCGAACTAAAGAGAAAAAATAATTCATAATATAAGAATAAAATGACTAACGAGAAAATTAATGTCATTGGGGTAAAAGTGTGGTTGATTGATATTAAATGTTATAAATGTTTAATGGTTCTACTCCGAAATGCAGAGTTAATGTAAAAATGTAGTACAAAGCACGTGACGCTTTTACCACAATGATATCAATTTAACCGTTAATCATTTTATTTCTTATATTATGAATTGCCTTTTACTTTTATTTGTTCGATTAACTGTAAAAGCGTGTTTTTTTTTTAGTTTTTTTAAACTCTATAATTTTTATTTGCTTATCAGCGGCAATAGCGGTACACTGAAGATCGATGCTTAATAAAGGCGTTTCAAAAATGATTTTTGTGAAATTTGCTTTAAGAAAATATCTAATATGGTTAAAACTACCTAAGACATAGGCGTGTTAGAAATCAATATTTAATTGTAGAAATTAAAAATTTCCAATTTAATAATAGACTTACGATTTAGGAAAACAAAATAGAGGAAAGAAGTAAGATTTTTGTATTTATAGTTTTAAAATGTGCTTAATAAACAATGCCCGTGTTTCTTTTTGTGTATGCTATTCGGTATGAAGTTATTTGAAAAAAATCTTGCAGTTTATTTTGATTAAATGATTTTCTTTACGAAAACTGTTCGAAAAACACTTCAATATTCACAAAGTTTTATTAATATTAGTACTATATTAAAAAATCGTGAGTATTATGTTTCTTTAAAAGCTCCAAATGTAACAAGATACTATATAATAAAATAGGCGAATCAAGAGCATCACAACATAGCAATGAAAAACAGAAATAAAAAAAAAATATACTAAGAGCTGATCATGAGACTGATGTCCAAAAGTTAAGCATAATGATAATTAAGTGAATAAAGAAGAAACTGTAAATCAGAATAGCGGGAAACGTGATATGCGAGTGTAAAATGATTATAAAACAAGGAAGCAAATCAAAGGAATGATAATAATTAATTTTATTATCCAAAGGTAGCAGTTTGAAAGAAAACTGAGCATAGCAAGGATTCATGCTTTAAAGAAGAAATGAAAGAAAACATTTAATAAAATACTGATGCTGTAGCTTAATAAGGCGTGTGGTCACCTCTGACAGCCAGGCACGCTGTACAGCGATTAATCATACTTGCTGTGAGATGATGAATGAGTTGTGGGCTCAAACGGTTCCAAGCTTCTTGGAGAGCTCTCTTCATTTCTGTAACGGAGCTTGGTGGTTTCGAAAGGGCTGAAATTTGTCTCCCGAACATATCCCATACATGCTCGATAGGATTTAAATCAGGGGAGTTTGCAGGCCACGACATGCGCTGGATGTCTTCCGTTTCAAGGAAGTCATCAATCAGCACCGCTCGGTGACATGGCGCATTATCATCCATGAATATGAAGTCAGGACCGACAGCACCTCGAAATAAGCGAACATAAGGCTCAAGAACTTCTCTGTATCTTTGAGCAGTCACAGACCCCGTGTCCAGGAAATGGAGGTCTGTGCGGTCGTTGATCATGATGCCTGCCCATACCATTACTCCCGTTGATGGAAAATGATGGCTTTCCGTTATGTTTCTTGGTTCAAAACGTGTTCCATGTTCTCTCCATATCGCTTCCCGCCGAGAATGACTACTCAGATTAAACCGGGACTCGTCTCTGAACATCACATTGGCCCATTCTCCCACACTCCAATGTTGATATTTCAAACTCCAGTTCAAACGAGCGCGTTTATGCGCAGACGTGAGGGGAATGCAAACTGCTGGTCTTCTGGCATCAGGCCAGCATGATTGAGTCTCCTGTAAACAGTTTGTCTCAAAATTCGTATTCCTGTGGTGACGGTGAGCGCCGAACCCAGTGCTCTGGCAGTACTACCCCTCTGAGATCGCGCACTTATTACCAGATATCGGTCTTGGCGAGGGGTTGTGTCTCTTGGTCGACCTGATACTGGTTGTCGGGTAACATCTCCCGTTTCTTGAAACCTCTGCCACAGTCTTGATATCACAGACTGGTCCACATTAAGAATTCGAGACACTTCGGTTTGTGATCGTGAGGATTCCAGCATTCCAACGATTCTTTCTTTCGTAAACATGTCCAATTAGCGTCTTTGTGCCATCATTCATCTTGTTTGATGGTTAACAACGTTCCTTCGCACAGCAGTTGCACGAAACTTGTCTGAACTCCCTATGCTGCGTGAATCGGTTTCTCCGCATTCTGACATACGCCGGTGTTTTGCGCAGGACGTAGTCGACTGAAAAGTTTTACATAAACCCAAGTTTTTTTTCTTCACCCAATTAATATCCGCAAGAAATTTGGAATAATTTTAGGAATATTTACTCCATGTTTTTCGCATTTTATGATTTGTGTTTAACTTTTGGACACCAGTGTATATATAACTGCCCACTTATATGAATACTCCATTTCTTAGTTGAAGAGTAATTTCTCATAATTTAATCCACGTAGCCCCTTACCGTGTCACCGTGTTTACTATTTTCCCTATATCGGCAGGATTTATCTATCTGATGGTTCTTCATAACACCTTTTGTGTGCATTACGTTTAAGATTGAATTGATGAAGCCGTGTTAAACTGTAACCAAATATTTTGCCTGATACATTATTTCATAAATTAACAAAACTGTCTAGTATTGTCTCTTTTGAAATACGGTCAAAACATTATTTTAATCTTTATTCATTACAATAAGGATTTCAGATATATTTACTTATAAAACAGGTTTAAATATTTGTTTAGAATAATTTAAAAAAATTCCCCCACCTTTAAGAACTGGCTATAGATATGTAAGAAATAAATCTGTTTATAAAAAAAGTCAGGTTTTTCTTATTAATTCTACATTTTTCAGATACACTCTTTGATGGTTAGGTTTAAATTTATTTTCCACATTTATATCCATAATTTGCAATAAAAACTAATTTCTGATAAAAAAATCATTTAAAATTATATTTTTGGTTTGATTGTTTTTACTTTTCCTTGTATATTAAAACTTGCCAAACCATGAAAGATAACTTTAAATGAAAAGAGGAATGAAGAGAAAACAATATTTTTGTGGTTTTCAAACGGATTTTCTTACTAAAACTGTTCAATCTAAATATCACACAAACGTATTCTTACTATTATCAGTTATAGTCTGTTTCAATACAAACACTAAATCAATGGATGTAACTCCCGATGAAGGAGATGAATTGGCAACATCATCAATCAGTCCCATTCCCAGTGAATTCAAATGTGAATTCAAGAGTGAAGAGTGTACTTGGCTTAACATTTGTACAAAATGTGTTGATTTATTAGTAGAATAGGTAGAATTACAAGTAGCAAGTTTTAAATTTCCGGTCGATGAGAATGGTAGAAAATTTAGCTCCTTATATATTACAAATAAACTTAAATGCATGGGAAGAAAATAAATCGTGATTCTGCTATTTCATAAAACTAAATCGTATTTTTTTTGCATGTAAATTGTTTAGTAAAGATATTTTTATAATATAATTTGTAAGTACATCCTTTTCTAATTGGTCTCACAATATTTGCATAACAAGCATGAAAATACTCTAAAACAATTAACTCTATATTCTAGAGCGAACTGAAGATGAGCTGAAAAAAAATTGTATTATTCATGTGGAACAAAATGTTTTCAAACAAGAGAAAAAAGCTATATCACGTCATCATTGAAAGAATTATTGCTAAAGCACAATTTTTTTAGCCAGTCAAAATTTGTCATTCAGAGGACTTGGAAAGAAATTGTATCACAGAAATAATGCTTATTTTTTAAAGACAGTCAGGATGTTTGGGCAAAATTTGATCCAGTTATTTCCAAACATCTTAATAATGTCAATAATTGTAAAAAAAAAAAAAAACACATGTTACACACTACTTATTGCACACTACTTTTTACAAAAGGAAATAATTAATATTTTAGCCGAGTTTATGTATAATGAGATAACCAATATTGTCAAAAAAGCCATATATTACACTATAATTCTCGACTCTACACCAGATTTTAGTGACACAGAGCAAATATAGCTTGTAATTAGAAGTGTACTGATGGTAAGGCAGGTATTTTAGAATTTCTTCCAGTAACTAATACCATGCAATTTTCTATTAGAATAGCTGTTACATGTTCTGCAGCTCGAAGTTAAGAATATACGGGGTCAGACCTACGACAAAGGATTGAACATGATGGAGAAAAATTTAGGACTTCAGGAAAGGACTTTCCATATAAATTCTGGAGCAATTTACTTGCCGTGTGTCGCTCATATATTAAATCCCGACGTTAATGACGCTACCAGCTCCAGTAGTGGATTTTCTGATTTTCCTGACATGGGTACAAGAGGTATGCAATTACTTTTCTGTGTCCTTATATCGATGAGATTTGCTAAAAAAAATACGTGAAAAATCTTAATTTTAAAATCGATAAGTGAAATGAGGTGGTAAAAATGTACCAATACTATCAGACCTCTAAAACAAAATCACAACAACCTTATTACCGCAATAAATGCCTTAATTGAAGATACCACCATAGACATGAAACAAATTTGGTACTGAATCAAGAATTAAGAGCGTTTTCGAAATTTCACAAATCTGCTTTATCCAACAGATGGCGTTGTTTGCAACTCGGATGACGTCATAAAGATAACTTTTGTTTTCTGGAAACCTATCGTTACTATAGGAACGGGGTGTGGTTTAGAAATGATTGACAGATGTAGTCGGTATGAGAGCGCATGCGCTCTTTGAAGAACCAGATCCAAGAGAGGAAAAACGTGTCAGCAAACGAAGGGGGGGGGGTGAGGAAAGAATGGGAAAGAGTTTTCTACAAATAGGTTTCAACGTTTGAATAAGGTTCTGTCACTGCCGCACAAAATTGGGTGCAGAGACATTTTTTTTTTGAAAGCCGTGCTAGTGGATAGGTATCAAAATGTGCATTGCACTTCTAAGTATATATAGTTCTGGAATCTACTCAAAAATACATTTTTCTGCAGAAATGATGAGGCTAATCAGTCTAGATTTGTCGGAAAACATAGGATATATTTGCTTAATTTGGGTATAATTATTATGTGAGTTTTTCCCATTCATATGGAAAATAATTGAGTGTAATGCACTTGATATTTTGTCACATGAATTATTGTATTTCAGGGTAGGCCTTTGAGTACAACATTTTTGAGGTAATTCTATTGTAGAATTTTACTGTTTCCTAGTTTCGGATGACATTTATCCCTTTTTGTGGAAATTGGTATTGTAGTTTAGAAATCATGTAATTCATTTCAACTTTTCTATAAAATCATCGTTATAAGGCTCCGGATTTTTAGGAAGAAAACGTTCAAATTGTCTCTTGACAAATACGTCTACATTGTCTTAGGTATCATAAACAATGCCCATAAGATTAAGAAGGGAAACGAAATATGGGTGGGGGTTTTAATTTTTCGACGAAGAATTTGGTAGATCTTTATTTGAAATTTAGAAAAAGTATTTTTTTTTTCGAGTTTTAGGGGATATATTTGTTTTATTTATCTTTGTTACCTTTATTTATTTATCGATCTAATTCTCTTTGTTTGATAGAAATATGCGAAATTTTAATAAGTTTCTTTCTGCTCATATCTCTTAGATACAAATTGTATTTGAAATTGTCATAGAAGGATGCTTATTATGGAAATAAAGTTTCGATTTGAATCTTTAAAAAGAAAATGTCATTTTTCTTAGAAAATATTAACTAGAGCACTTTTTTGTCAGTCCTTTTTTAACAGCATTCCATTTCTTGTTTTACAAATTAATGCTATTTCCAATCAGGGGCATAGTTACCGCGTATCAATGATACGGGGCCCCAAGCTTTGAGGGCGGGCACCCAAACGTGTAAGCAAAAAATCGCAGGGGTGGCCTTAGAGCAGGCATGTCAAACTCATTTGATATCACGGGCCACATGAGCTATTTTACATGAAGTTGAGGGCCACATGTTTTCAATGTTCAAAAAATTAATAAAACAGGATTTTTAGGATGATTATACTATGTATTTATAAAACTCAGTGTATTATATTTTTTCATACATAATCATTTAATATTTCATTTATTTTTTAAACTATAAATATTTTATATTGTTTTATAAAAAAAAAAATTATTTTACGAAATAGAATGAATGTAATGTTAATCTTAGAAGATATTTGACGTCGTTTTTTTTTTCAAAGCAATTCATCAGAATTTGGTTGAACATATTGAATTGATATAATTTTTAAGAAATGATGATAAATGTTTTTCATTTAATCTCGACTGTTCTGAGAATTTTCGTTACTTTTCATTAAATAAAATGATTGCTTCCGAACATAGCCATTATACGCGTAATAAATGATAACATTTTAAGAAACCGTGATCTACAGATGAAGATATATAAATATCTAGACAAATTACTTCGAAACTTTTTGCCTCGGCAAAGAATCAAAATAGATTTCAATTAATTCCATTTGTAACTTTTCATCAACAATTTCAATATCGATACATAGAGGTGAAATTAAGAAACGAAATTGTAATTCAAAATTTTTAAAATCAGATAATATTTGATCGCGAATTCCATTTCTAATAATTTAATTTAATATTCTGTAAATTTTAATTTAAATGATTTAATCAATAGATTTTTTTTAAAAAAAACTTTGAACTGAGACAAGTTTTCTCTTTCTATTTGTAATAATTTGTCAGTAATAATTTTTGTTCGAAAGCGTTAATATTATCAAATAGCATCGTAGCAAATAAATTTTTGCCTTGAAGCTTAAGTTAAGTAGACTAGTAATATCAACTGAGAAAGCCAAGTGCTTTACCCAATGTTCATCTTTCAATTAACTTTCATCATTTTTTAATCATCTTTTATACTCATAATTGTTTTTTCTTGTTTCCAAGAAAATAATGATTTCATCCAGCAATTTAAAAAATCGTTTTAACCCTTTTTGGTCAAAATCCATTGAACTTCATGTAATATGGTTGATCGATAAATTACCATTCTAAACCTTTTAGAAATGAAGCAAATCGACGATGCCAAAGTCTACAAGCTCGAATAAAGTTTCAATTATACTGACTATTTTAAAACATGTCCAGTATATCCAAGTACAATACTTGCTAAGTAATAATACGATGAAAATGTTCAAAATTGTACTATTACCATGTTGTTTGCTTGTTTCTTTTAATCTTGCAATTGCTTTAGTAATACTAGTCATGGTAAATGCTCTATTAGTTGTAAGACACGAAACAACTTTTACAAGGATAACTTACACTTCATCAAGATTTCTAAAAGTGCATCAAAAACATGTATTATGCATAATACATGACTATAATTCTCCATTATTTCATCATCTCTACTGGTTACAGAATTTCAACTTAAAATTACACTTAAAATTTTTTTTTTACTTGTGCTGGACATAATACCACTTTTATATTTCGAATCTAATCCGCCATCTGTTCTAAGCCGCACCCCAAATTCTCAAAAGGTTATTGTGAAGAATGAAAAATAATGTAAAATGGTTTATCGATATCAAATTTTACGCAATCAAAATAAATTTAAAAGGAGAACTAATAACACGTGAATTTTCGGTTATTTTATCAGTATTACCAATTTTTAATTACGGGAACTCATAATTTCTCTAAATACCCCATCCAACAAATTTCTTTCCCTTCGATTCTAAGCCGCACCCCATTTCTGTAGCATTAACATTGGAAAAAAGTGCGGCTTAAATTCGAGTAAATACGGTTATTCCTTCACTTTAATTAAGCACTCACTAATATATTCTTCTTCAGTAAATGGTTTCGACCCGCTTGCGATTAAAAGGGAAAATATATAGTTTTTATAGCAGTTGTATAGTCTTCAACAAATTTAGGTGGCCGCGGTAACCTGGTGGTCAAGGTAACGGACTCGAGTCATAAAATAACTGGCCTAATACCGCTGAAAATCCTCAATGCAGAGGGGGCCGATGCACGTTAAATATGTCGAGGTTAAGACGTCCACCAGTTGGTGTGGTGTGGAAGGCAGGAGAAGAGATGCCAGCTCAGATATCGTCCTCGTCACTTAACCATGGTTCAAAATTACGAGGTTCGTGGCCAAACGCCCTCGAGCAGTTGAAGAGTTCGTTGTTAACATTCGCTCACTCACTCCGTCAACAAATTTAGTGAATAAATTTTTTTCATTTTTAAATTGATTTCAGTTCCGACAACTCGTCTTGTCAAAGTTTCCCAGCATGTTGGTCAGAATTTGTTTTCTGATTTCTGTCATAGTGCCTTTTAAAATTATATTTCTTTGCGACTAAATTAGAGTTTTTACATATCAGGCCTAATATTTTATTCTTATTATGGGCATAAAAATATTGTAGTTCCCATTTTTCTTGAAAGTTATGATGTTCATCTTCAGTTTATCTTTTCTTACTCTGTTCTTGGAGTGTCATTATATTTTTATTAAATAACTTTTTATTTTAATATGAATAAAACCCAAAATACACTTTCATTCACAAACGATTGCGCAAACACTGCACTTTGACTTGGTCATCTTGGGGGTTTTGAATGTTTTAAAAAAATAAATCTTCAATGGCCTTTGACGCCATGCTATTCGCCTCTTACTGATTGGACACTTCAAAGAGAAAAAAAAAGTTTCACACACGATGAATCGTAGTGCGATATATAGCAAATAATATGCCAAAGGGCATTTAAGAATTTAATAAGAATTTGTTTATTACAGTGAAATTAAATGAAAAAATTTCAATAAAATATTGAAAATAATTTTCATTTAAAGGCTATTTTTATAATTAAATAGAATTTTTTAAAAAAACAAGAATAGATAGCAGGTGAATATATTGTAAATTTTTTAAAAAAGGTTTACCAGAAAAAAATTTTAAAATAAAAAAAAAACCCTTAAATATATATTGACAGTTAAAATTTTGTAAAATGTCTCCGCGGGCCGCAACCTAGGTATTGGCGGGCCGCATGTGGCCCGCGTGCCGCGTGTTTGACATGCCTGCCTTAGAGAATGCCCTCAAGGATGATACAGGGTCCACTCAGGACCAGCTCCGCCAGTGTTTTCAATACTCATATATTTTTTTTTTATATTTAAAATATGTTTTACATAAAATTGATAGCATTTGTTATATATATATACCGATGACAGAGATTACTCAGCCTAATCTTATCATGATGCTTTCATAAAAGTTTTGAAACACTTATAAAAATAATAATGATACAAACTGAAATTAGAAACCCCCAGGTATGTACGTATAACATCTAATTTTTTCTCAGTTTTAAGTCGGTGCAATTTAAAAAGTTTGATTTTTATTACATGACTTGAAATTATTTTACTATAGTGTTATAATACATTTTGAAATATCATAGATAAATTCAGTTATATTTGTAATACTTGTATACGGAATACACTTGAACTCAATAAAGTCTCATTGTAGTATCAGCTGAAAAAAGGCTGATTTTAAGTCATATAGTTTTCAGTAGTCCACCTCTTCCAAATATTGTCTTTTAGTAACACAAGAATGTTTTGAGCCCGGCAATTTCTCAATAGGAAAAAATTAATGAAAGCAAAAAAAGCTTCTAAGGTTTTTAACTATGTGTTAAAAACACAAATATTGCTCTTTAAAAATTAAAAACCTCGAAACATAACTGAACAGAAACGATTTTAGTAGTAAAAGTAAGAGTTAATAGCGATTTCACTGAACGAACCGATTATTCTCCCAAATATCTCTCTTTATATACAAAAAAATTTTCATGATGCTGTAATAAATTCATTTCAAGTTTTTTTTAAGGTGAAGTTAACAAAAGAAACTATATCTTTTTTACAGAATGGAGCAAACTCACAGTTTGGACAAATTTACATTTATGATAGGGATGCTTTGCATGAATGTGCAAAAATAGTTAAACGTGACGATGTGTTATAAATTTTACAGCCAATTATGAAGAAAAAACCGTATGAACTACATAATACAAGGAAATTACAGTTTTGCAATTTGAGCTGTGATAGAGTTGCATAATTTGTACAATGGGAGTTGGTCCGCCATTAGGCAGATAAGGGAGGGGGCGGTACCTCCTTCCAGTTTTTAATTAAATTTTTAAGAATGGAAAAATGCTTTAAAATGATTGCTAAACTGTCGAATATTGAGATTGTCAAATCTCAGAAAACTTCAAATATATTAAAAACTGATTGGTTATCAGACTCCCTTAACCTTTTCAATAGAATTTTTGCTATTCCTGGTGGGCGCAGTAGCTTAGTGGTTATGGTCACGAGTTCATGTCTGGAGTGTCATGGGCTCAAATCCTGTTGCCACTAAAGACCCTCCGTGTGGATGAGGCCATTCCTCCCATTTATGTGGTAGTTAGGAAAGAGTGATGCCAGCTCAGGTGTCATTCTCGTTACTCGACCGAGGTTGAACATTACGAGGTTTGTGATCAATAGCCCTCTTGTTGCTTTATAGAGCGACACTAATCTCTCTTTCTTTTGCTAATCCTGCTCCAGGCACATAAATTACTTTAATAAACCCTGTAAAAATTCTCATTTATAGTTAATCTTTCATCTTCAAAATTTACATATCTAATATTGATTGAATTTTTTTCCAAATGGGAAATTTTAAGAGTGCAGTCCATTTGTACGCAGCTGCTTTAATTTCGGAAAGGACTTCCTTTCCAAATACAAAAATAACTTATTTTTGAGATCTGTGCATAATTCTCTGTTTTACGAATTTTTTATTCTGCTTATGTGATCCATTAGCACAGAGTAGTAATTACTTAACAATTCTTTCCATTATATTACATTACATTAAAACTATTTAAATGTAATTTTATAGCAAAAACATGAAGAAAAATTACATTTTCAAAACATTCTCTTTTCATGGAAAATACTTCTATGTAATATTTTTTCTATGTATATATAGTTAGGATTTTTCTTTACATTCTTACTTTCTATTTTTGAAACATTCACATTATTTTTAGAGTTACTATTGAAATAACAACCAGGCTTCTTCATAAAAATTTCGCTAGTTTATTAATATAAGTCCCCACTTCCAAATTATATCTTCTAAAAAGTCCAGTTGAGGTAGGGATTCTTGGGAGCTTCCCAAATCGAATAACAAAAACTAAACTTTCGTAACATCAAGAATTATTTTGAAGATTGTCGAATTTTAGATATCCATAATAATAATGTTTTTGATAAATTTTACAACTCGCCATATTGACATCAATAGGAGTATTGTAAAGTTTTCATATGCAAGAGTATATATTTTTTATTCTTGATTATTTTAGGGCCCCGGTGCATAGCATTCATTGACCACTCCCTGCAGAAGAGCTTTCAGTCTGGTTGAAATGATAATTCTACAAATGTTTCACTCACTAAGAAAGTATACACCCCACAATAACCCCCTTTCAGTCCCAAAATAGGTTCCAATCGCCTCCCCCTGAAATAAACAGCTATCCTGTTCATGTTTCCCCCACCCTCGTCAACCTTATCTCAAGGTCACTTGACCGTTTCATCTTGGAAACAAATTGTCAGAACTTCCTTCTTTCATTCCAACGAAGAGGGTCCCCTCCCTAACAATGACGTCATCTCATGACGTAGTCTTGGGTTACTTCGATTCTCTTACCTCCTCCCCCTTTCATATAAAAAAAAGCAGAATTAGTGTTTCTGAAGTGATTAAAATCATTATTCATGTAGCAAAATATTCTTTTTCGTAAAATAAAGTATTCTTAATGTGTATTTAAGCAGTTTATGCTCAATTTTCTTCTAAAGTAATGTTTTAAAAGTTTTGTAAGTAGATTGCATACACGTAGCGCCATCTGCAGTCATTACACTAAAGCTTGCCAAACATGGCGTCCGAGCATTTTGGAAGCAAAGATATATGTATTTTTCGTAATTTTAAAATTTTCTAGACCATTTCTGACATTTTTACATTTCAAGGTGGATTTATATGAGTAATTTACGTTCTCAACAAAAGTTTCACATCCAAATAATGTGATTTCATTAAGTTAAAGTACCCTGACCTTTTCAGTACATTTAGAAGTCCACCTTTGTTCAATTTTTGTTTGGCATGATTTATTATCAATAATTGATGTATTGATTAAAATGCTTCAAAATCCTGAATTAATCATCGTGGAATACATTGATGGCTGTGATAATCTTAAAAAAATATTTAGTTTCCCAAATATCTGACAATAATTTAAAAATGTTTGTCAATTCAGCAATAATACTTGTTAGATATTTAAGTATTGATTCCTAATTTCCCACCTCAACGTTCATGCAAAAGATCCGTTTATTTGATTGCGAAGACAGTGAGGAGACAGTTTCAAATCCCTTCCAATACTTCAAGACTGCATTTTATTTTGCAATTTTTGATTACGTGATCGGTAAATGATATATTTACCTCATTGTCTGAGTGCTATTCGATATTCCGCTTTCAGTATGAGTTTCACAATACTTCCAAGTGAGTGGATTTGTTAACATCCCGTTATAAAGCTACATGAGGTCTATAGGTGATAGACTTTGTAATTTTGAACCATGATCAAGTGACGAGGACAATACCTGAGCTGGGACTATTTTTCTTATTTTAAAAACAAAACAAAAAAATTGGAAAACGTTTTAGAATTGACATATTTAATATGCATTGGTCATCTGCATGGTGAGTCTTCAGCGGTGCTAGTCCCGAACTCATGACACGCCAGTCTATGACGTTGAGCGCTTGGTTATCGGGATCATATATTAAGCTACAGGTACAGAAGAAAGAATGTATTGTGAAAAATATAGAGGTATACAGCTCTTTGAAGCAGCGTTTCTCAAACAGTAGGGTTATCACGCCGGCTGGGGGCGTGGTAACCCTACATGAATTGTGGGAGCACATCGAGGTAAAAAAATTTTAATATCAAAATGTACTGAAAGGAAGTAAAAAAAATACGTTCTGACACAATAAAAAAGGTATTCTTTTATACTGATATAGTTATAAATGTATCAGTAGTAGACAATGTATTTAGTATAATTAACTTATCACTATTAAATTAAAAACAGGTTTAATTATTACTTCAGACTCCCGTAGACTTGTGATATACAAAATTATATGAAAAATTTAATACTTACCTTGACAATTTTTACGATATATAATTATAATCAAATTGTAGCCTTAGCACGTCAAAATAAATTATTATTGCATGAGAGGGCATGATGAAAATTATGACATAAGATAGGGTCGCAAATGTTGAAAGTTTAAAAAGCACTGCTTTAATGAAATAACTTCATTCAAATATATTTTTTCTAGGTAAAAAACAGTTAATTGAGATATTTTAAATTATAGTAAAAAATTATGTCGTCTCTCCCCCCAAATATTGCTGTAGCTATAAAAATTTTCTTTGAACTCTACCTGTTTTTCTGCGGCTTCAATTGAAAGAGAGAAGTTTCAGTTAATTAAGAATTAAAAAATTACTAGGGGAATAATTTGACAGAAGGAGTTCAGATTTGTCCATCATCTCTATAGAATACGAAATCTCTGAAAAATTGATTTCATTTAAGATATTGACAAATTTGCTTTTCAGAAAGCGAGAAAAGTAATTTAATAGTTAATTATTGGGAGCCTTTTTAGAAAAACTTATTTAAATACTTTTTATTCCAGAATGCTTTTGTATTTTTTTAGTACATTATATTTTCTTTTTCGCATTTGTAGTTTTAAAATATCTATTTTTATTTCTAAGTTAATATTTTTGTTTGCTTATGATTTTGTTAAAGTATTTTGACATTATTAAATCCTATTACTGGGCTAAAAATGAAGTGTTCCACTTTAAATTTTATTTTAATCTTTGTGTGTGTTAATTTTCTTTTCACTTTTTATTCTTATACAAGTATATATGAGTTTATAGCTTTACGTATTAGTCAAAATCTGAAAATTCTCTAGAAGGGCGGCGCACAATAGGTCTTTGAACGAAGGCAGCCGGCTCTCCAGGATCAGTCTTGACAACACACATAGATTTGCCCGCAAACCCACTAAATGGTCATTAACATTAAAACTTTCTTAGCCAGTTCACATTATGTTATTTCAAATTTTACTCATATGCAATTTTTGAATTTTCAACTCCACTGATTCTATTTTGTTGCTTTTCAGGTTTCAAGTTTTTGTGTTCTACTACAGGAATGTCAAACTCATATGATAAGATGCTCCTTATGATCTATTTTATATCTAATTGGGAGCCCCATGCAATGAAAACTAATAAAATACGGTTTTTAGAATGATTACTTTATGCATTTCCTGTTATAGATTCAATGTCAAACTCAATGTATTGTATATTATATATACAATGTTACTCTATATTTTTCATATTAATTTTTCAATTTAAACTATAAGTATTACCTTTTATATAAGAAAATAGTAATTAGACTAACAAATACAGTTGAAATATTAATTTTTATAGAAGATTTGCAACATCGTTTTTCTTAATGCAAATAATCGCTTTGGTTAATATATTGAAATGCGATTTTTAAGATTGATGATAAATATTGATTGAACTAGAATTAATCTAGTCCTTTCTGAATTATTTTTCATTAAAGAAAATAGCTGCTCGCATAAATTATTTTAAACTTAGCCGTGGGCGCGGTAGCCAAGTGTTCATGGCTAGCGTGTCATGAGTTCGAGCCCAGTACCACTGAAAACCACCGTGTATGGGAGCAATGCACGTTAAATTTTTCGAGAGCTCAAACGCCCTCCCGTTGGTGTGGTGTGGTAGTTGGGAAAGTAGGATGCCTGCTCAGGTGTCTTCCGCGTCACATGACCATGGTTCAAAATTACGCGGTCAGTCGCCAAAAGCCCTCGTGTAGCTGAACAGTGTGATGTTAATATTCACTCACTCTGAACTTAGCCATACGCTTAAAAAACTATAACATTTTAGAAAACTAAAGATAAATATATACATAAATTAAGAATTTTAATTTCCATACATTTTTGTGAAACTAAAAAAAATTATATTGGATTTCAGTTAATATCACTAATAAATTTATGAAAGGAATCACGCTTTGTCACGTTAATTTCTCTACATTTGATTCCAATATTTCTTCTTCCTTCACGATCACCTTGTGTATCTTAGGGTTCTTCAGCAATAGAACGTGATTGTAACATTTGGTCTTTCAACAGAGAAAGGTGGTCATTCCAAAAGGGCTTATAATTATATTGTTTTCCTCTGCGAATCCGTCGTTTAGCGTTTAGTTTCAATTAATTCCATTTGTAAGTTTTCATGAACGATTTAAATATCGATCGATAGAAGTGAAGTAAAAAGATGAAACTCTGATTCACAGCTTTTAAAGTCAGAAAAATTTGATTGAATTCTATCTTTAACAATTTTATTTCGTGAGGTTTTTTGTACATTTTCTATTCTTTTCTATTCGAAATGATTTTTGCTTTGAAAGCGTTAATATTTTTAAATAGCTCAGTAACCACATGATTTTTTCCTTGAAGCTTCAGAATAAGTTGAATAAAATGACTTGTAATTTTAAATGAAAAATCCAGGTCTTTTACCCATTGTCCATTGGTCAACTCGTATTATAGCTCATCCCTTGGCGCATATTTTTTCAAACCGTGCCAAAGTAGGGACAACGTGCTTCTTTCTGAATCGACAGCATGGGAACTCAGATAAGCAAGACGTTATGTGTGAAATAGAAAACAAAACGAGAAAATCTTAGGACAGTAAGAAAAATTCATTAAAAATGTTGCTTTCAAAAATAAGAAATTAATGATATCCTAAAGATACTAAATTGTTGGACAAAAAAAAACCCACAGATTTTTAAAAGTAATGGAACAATTCAATGAAAAACTTCTAAGAAAACGAAATTTAGAATATTCTGAAAGATATGAAATTGATATTGGAAAACGACAAATGTTAAGCCTTTAAGAACAAATTTCTGTAAAATTCAGTTTTTTAATTAGATATTACGAGTATTCTTAAGAGAATTAATCATGCATACATTTTGACAAAACCTATATCACTCAAGCACTACATATTTACAAATTCGCATCTCTTTCAGTAAAAATTCATTCATAACACTTCCAAACTAATATCACGTAACAATCAAAATGTCCAAGTACTCAAATGACTTTTGCTTGACAGATATGTACCTTCCCTCATGCTCTAACTCACATCATGTTGATCTACTTTCAAACGGCATCTCCATTAATTACCATCAATTGCATTCTTTCTTTCTTGCAGACGTATACTATTCCCACATTTCGGAACATTCATACATGGCACCAATTAAACTTTCTTGAACTCATTATTCAATAACTTTCTTTTGTCCTTTTACTTCCATAGAAGGGGAAAAAACAATTAAGCATTGAATTATACTTAACCTATACTATCTACCAGCAAAAAAAAAAAAAAAAAAAAGGAGTAACCAAAGAAAAAAAAATCGTCAGATAAATATGACGCAGGAGAGCAACAAAAATAAAAAAAATATAAATAAAAATAGAATAAAATTGTCAGATAAACATGACGCAACTCATCCAACACACAAGAAACTGACCGCTCCTATAAACAACTTTGTATCGTTCGTTCGCCTAACCAACTCTCTGGTAGGGGAGTGTGTAGTCATACAATCTATATAAGCCAGTAACAACCTCCGCCCCATCGTGGTCATTTTGGTGTAGTTGTTAAGTTACTCGGCTTCGGACCCAAAGGTCCCGGGTTCTGTCCTACCAGGATAAAAGCGAAACTCACAACAACCATTATTGCTACGTAGTTATAAATTAGCAATCAAGCTGAGAAATGAGGCAAAATACTCTATTGCCTTTGTTATTTAGTTAGTAGGAGTGAGAAAGCTTATTACCAATTGGTAGTATTGAACGGTAATGACCAAACGAAACTAACTAACGATCATTAATAACGATATCATGTTTAAAATATAAAAAAGAAGGGTAGCTAGCTTGACAATCTTATCACTCAGGTAGAAGACAAAAAAATTATTCAAATTCGTGGTGGTAAATAGGTGGATTAAAATAGGCTCTAACTAACCCAATCGATTAAAACTTTATAACTCGAAAGCCACAAGCTTCCTTATAATATGTTTTATCAGTGTATATATATTCTATATCTTCCAGAAGTGCAAACAAACTGACAAGGATTAATTTTTTGAGTTCAAATATAATTTACAATTTTGGGGACTTTTTAAAAACATGTCCGAGAGATATTCAAAACTTTATGAGTGCAGTACTTGCTGTTAAATGCAAAAAAAATTGTTCAAAATTATTATTTCCATGCTGCCATATTTCTTTCAATCTTGCAACTACTTTTTTGTAATGCCTGCTATAGTTGGTGCCCCATCAGTTGCAATGTAAACCAATGTTTCCTATGTTAACATCACTATTGTTCACTCAAAATGCAACAACAAGAAGGGCCAGAGATATCACGACGAGCTTTTTTGGCAGATGAAATGTTGTACAAAGATCAAACGATTAAAATTACAGCCTCTTGTGACGTAATGATGCAAAATAAGTTGTTATCGAAGCTGCCATTGTTGTAACCATTGTTGGCAACAATCGCTGCAACCCGCCTCGGTATAGAATCTAAGAGGTTTTGGATGTATCCTTGGGATACAGCAGTCCATATGACTTCCTAATATTGTTAAAGTTGATCTGATGAAGCAGTGGGAGGGGGTGTATCCCGGACCAGTCGTTGTGCAAACATGAACCACACTCTTTCAATTGGTGATAAATTTGAAGAACAAGCAGGCCATGGAAGCAATTCAATTTGATGGGTAAAGAAGAGCTCTTGAACATTGCGCGCCACGTGTGGCCGTGCAATTTCCTGTTCGAATATGGCTTATAGAAAGCGCTGTAGGGACCACGGGCTCGAACACGGCATAGTTGTAGCACTGGCTGTTCAGTGTAACGGTAAAGCGCACTAAAGAAGTGTGGCAGTGAAATTAATTACCACACCCAAATCATGATAACGGCTGCAGGTGTAGAGATGCATAACGCAACTGTTCAGCAGCCTCTCACCACGATGTTTCTAAACTTGTATCCTACAACCGTGATGTTGCAGGCAGAAACAGGATTTGTTAGAAAACACAATGCCGTTTCATTCTATGGTCCATGTCCACCGTTCATAGCACTATTGGTGACGCAAACGTATGTGGCTTCCTGCCATGTGTAAACGAAGCAATGGACGCCTTGCGGACATTCCTCTCTGCTGCAAACGGCGTCAAATGATACCAGTGGACACCAAATAATGCGTAACCGATTGAATCTGTTGTACTATGGTTCGGGATATACAGCTGCGTGATCCATCACTGTCATACGCACAATTTGACTGTAATCATGGGCAGTGGTACAACGAGGTGGGTGCTATCAGCCCCGTCGATACATTGATTCCTCCTGCATCCAATTATGTCATATCCGCATCCCAGTTGCTTGGTTTTGACCAACACATTGACCGATTTCTCTGAAGGATAATTTGCAATCGATATAGGCTACTATTCTTCCTCAGTCGAATTCAAAAACTTTGTCAAAAGCCACTCGATATCTTTCAGAAAGCATAGTTATACAACTTATGTAAAAATGAACAAACAAAAAACAATTGCCGTACTTCAAATTGTCAATCTGTTCTCCCCGCTTGCGGTTGGCACTATGGTCACCCGTGATGTGCGTCTGGCTATAATGATAATGATTTGCATTCTTCATCGCCATCAACGCGTGATGTAAATTTCATATGGTTTGCATGCTTCCTTCAGGGTGTTGGATTTTGTGTGTCCAGCAGTATATATGACTTCTTTTAAAGTTCTTTAAGTGCATCTAAAATATCAGCCCCACTGCCTGTATATTACATGGAAATGATTTCTAAAAGTTTTTTATTTATTTTCAAATTAACAGCGCATCCGCGAATAAAAACTTCCAGCTGAACGATAGTTCGAACATCTGTACTTTCATCACTTGCAACATAGAGTGCTTGAAATTACGAAATTGCTGATTTCTCAAATTCACGGCTATTTCATCAACTCTAATAGAAATACATCATTTTGTTAAAACATACACTTTTATTTATTTATTTTTTTCGGTTTGTGCAGGGCGCTTAATACTACTACCAGTTTAATTAAGAAATTATCGTGTTCCGTTCATCATAGGTGTTGTAGGGTTCGAGCAAAGATCAGCCATTTTTAATTTAACACAATTTTATTACTATGTCACTTAATTGTCTTAAACAACTTGTTTGAGAATGCACTTTTATCAGTAAACCTGAGGAGCAATCTACCGTAATCAATCAAATATAGTTGAAATAAGAGCACTTATCTGATAGATTGGACACTCTTGCTTCAATAGATGATTAATGTTTCACTTGAATTAACTGCACGACCTCCGGTCACTAACACTATGTTTTTTACTGTCTCAACTTTCAACTCTCATCTCCCCTGCACTACGACTAACACTTAAAAAGAAGTTCTAATTTACACGCTACCAAGTCTTCTTCTCGGAAAGCAGTTTTCATCTGAAATAACATTTAAAAAATATTTTACCCAAGGGGATTATTAGTAGAATCGCGAATAGACCCGTTACAAAATCACTAATAGCTTTCTTTTTAGTAAATTTTTCGATTTTGGTTTGCGATTATTAGTGAATAATATGCTAGAATTTAATAAAGATTAATTTATTTAATTTATACTATTTTAGCTCACTCTTTCTATATATTTATGTAACATTTATCTTGTTCAAATTTTCAATCGTTAATAAAATATTTTCTATTCATTCAATCAGGTTCAAATAAATCTTTTTAAACTTGTACTGGATGACACTTGATGTTAATACAGTTTTTCAAATTATAATTCATTAATTAAATTAAAATTAAATTAATTACCGGTTTTCGACACCAACCTAGATTCGTCTGCATTGTCGTAACAATGTAACTGTTAAAACAATGAGAAACGTTGACGTTGAAAACCAGTTTGTCAGCCAAGCTAGCCAAACCGGGTGTGCACTGTTACAACAATGCAGACAAATCATGCCCTTTTCTCAATTTCTCTTCCTTTATACAGAGGCGGATTAAGCTAGTTGGAGGCCCCTGGCGGTAAAAGGTTTGGGGCCCCCTGGGCTGAAAAGTCGAAAAACTTAAGTAGTGAAAAAATTCGCTGACCTTAAATTCTCAAAATTAAATGTCTTGCTAAAAAAATTAACGGCTAAAAAAAAATTAAACTTTATTTTAAAGAATTTTAAAAAAAAACCTTACTTAAAAGCTTAAAATTTTGCTATACAACTTTATGTCGTGATTTTTCTTGGGCAAATTGATCGATTATTTTTGCAGTATCTATTTGGTCCAAAACATCTTGTTCTATATATAATATGACCATGCTGTTCAGTTTGTCTTCTCCCATATTACTTCTTAAATAATTTTTAACGCGCTTTAAAACCGAAAAAGATCTCTCGCCTGATGCATTTGATATTGGTATAATTAAAAATATTTTTTAAAGTATCTCTACATTAGGGAAAGTCGAGACCATTTCTTTTGCAACTCGATAAATTTCTATTGGAATGTTCATTGTATCTTTGTTTTCTTTTAAAAATAGCAAAAACTGATCCAATTCATCGTCAAAATTAAACGATTCAATATTGTCTTTGTAAATATCCTTTAATTTTTGTACAGCTTTCTTCTTAATTTCAGGTAACATCTCGTCAAAAAATACAAAAAAGGTGTTCTATAACATTTTTATATATTCCAGCTCTTCGGAATAGTTCTGCACTTGTTCTATCACATATGACATAGAACGAGTTGATCAAGAAATTTTCCCTATTTTCAAATTCATGACCTTCTTAATAGTTTCACCGAAAATAATTTTTCTCTTTCGCTGCCTGCAAGCTTGTCCAACTTCCTTTTCAAATGAGAGCCCTGTAAAGCAGTTGCTTCTTGTTCTACTTTTCCAAATTCATTCCTGAAATTTTGTATATAATTTATTAAAGATTTCAGTAGATTAGTTCCTTTTAATAGCTCACACCCAACTGATTGTAATGCTTTGCTAGAAGCACTCACCCTCTGGAGTATGGTATCCCAAATCACGGTCATTAGGGAAGTTTCATACTTCCCCATCTATTTCAAAAGAGAAGTTACCTCCAGTATATTGTGATCTTCTCCTAATTTGTATTACGGATTTCAGCCCGGGCCTCTTCTATGTGTGTATAACCAAGTCTTATAGCTCGTACGGCATCTGCTCTTCTTGTATCTGAAACTTTTTTCACAGATATTGCATGTTTACTCCTTTCCAGATTTTTATTTAAAATTCGCCAGCAATGGATTGACACAGAAAAAAAATTGGATAATTTCTGTACAAGCATAAAATATATAATTCCATCGCTACAACTTTCTGCTGCTAAATTTCCTACTAAATTTAAAGAATGAATGGCATAAGGAATATAAACTGTGCTTGAACTGTGTTATTTAATACGTGCCTGTAGACCTGAGTACCGCCCGGACATATTAGACGCATTATCAAATGATTGCCTTCTGCAATTTTTAATATCCAGTCCAAATTTAACTAAAATTTCTAAAGTATTTAAATTTTTTCCCCCCAAACTCTCATAAAATTACATTTCATCTTTTTTCAAATTTTCTGATGGAATTATGAAATTTTTGATTTAATACACATATTTTGTTTAATTCTTTTATTCTTAACAGAAATCATAGTTTAATTTCTAGAACAAAACGTAGCTTAGCTTTCGGATTACACTTATAATCAAAATTATTAAAATATCTCAACCAAAAGTAATCTTTTAAAAATTCTAAGGTTTTCTTTTAAAAAACTGTGGGATTTTTTGGAAAAACAATTATAATACTCTTGATTTTTGTAAAGTTTCCTTTTAAAGTTTCTAAATATAAGTTAATAAAACATTAACTTTAATACAAATGTTTTTTACACATTCTAGTTTAGTATTATTACTATACTTGTTTGTTTTTTCAAAAATCTTAATACTTGTGACTAAACAGAACAATAAAACATTTCTAAAATAATTTGAAGTTTCTAAGATAACTTAAAACTGTTTGACAAACGCCAGAATATATATCACAAAAGAAATCTACAATTTTTCAACTAAATTTATATCTTAATTACATTCAAAGTTCCCTTTCTCAAAATTAAACAATCTTACTACATATTGAATAACTTTTCACATTTCTATTTTGTTTGAAATCACTCTTATCTACTTTATAAATTGTGTTTATCATATTTTTATTTCTGTAATACATTTTGCTACCACTTTAAGTAGTTTTAAACTAGGAGCAATTAAAAAATAGTACCTATATTTTTCAACATTTATTATTGTTCTGTAAAAATAAACATTTCATTAAATGCTTTTTATAAGAAATTTCTGCTATAGTTTTGGCATTGTTATCTTTTTTAAAGATTTTAAATATAGTTATAGATGAATTTGATTAACTTTATTAGAACTTTGATTAACTTTATTATTTATTTAAAGAAATTATGCATTTTAAAGTAATTATACGACTTTTATGTATTTTTCTAATTAGTTATACACATTTAATTATTAGATTGCATTGAATATATATATCCTTTCAAATTGTCTGGACAAAAGATCTTAATCAAAAGAGTATCGCCAGAAAATCACTCTTAAAATGGCAATAAATACAAAAAGAAGAAAAAAAAGAATTTGTGCTTTTCAAATTTAATCTTACAAAATAATGGTTCTCTTAGCAGTTTTAAAGTATATTAGAAAAATTATGCGTTTATTTCACTTTACCAATAAAAAGAAAGAAAAGTGTATTTTTAAGTAAACTTAATATACTTTCTTTCTTTGAAAATTATTTTAACAGTTTGCAGCAATTTCCATTGAATATTTAGAAATCATAGATTGGCTCATACTATATTACTAAACAAAATCATCGTAATACATTAGGATTACAAACAAAAAATCAACACAGTAAATATAATAACATTTTTATTTCAATTTCGATTTATTGTTAGGATTCTTTTAATTATGGTAAATAATTAATGGGTGTACTCAAAATCTCATTAATGCTTTGTATTTTAAATGAACTACTATCGCTTTTTATAACTGACTCAAGAAATTATTTTTATACGAGAGGCAAATAATATTTTGTTCATCTGAATAACAATGCCAATTGAAAATGTTTTAAGATTCAAGCTACGAAAACACATTTAAATATGTTAATCATCATGAAAATATTCTAAGAAACTGATGACAGTTATTTGTATTTATGTAGTAATACGAAAAATAAATAAATAAATAAAATAGTAATGACACACAAAAACGACAAAATATTTTTTTTTCACTTTATTTTACGCAATGATTAAAATACCTGCCCATTAAATCTTAAGAATCAAAAAAGAATTTGAAAATGAAAATATAGTTACTTTTTTGTTGTTTAAAGACGGTTCTCCGATTTGTCTGTATAAGAGTAGGAAGCTAAAAGAAATTAGTTCAAAAATCAAATTGACGCAAAATTTCCTCAGTTTTCTTCGAAAAGGGGTCTTTTTCTCAGGGTCATTCTGTCCCATTCTTTCATTCATCCTTAAGCCTGTCATAAATCTTGTCCTGCTTTTGTCCAATGTGCCGAAATTCTTCTTTAACGCGTCCCCCCCTTCCCCCAGAGAACCAACGTTGAGAACTCATTGATATTCCATAAAAAAATAATTAACTATAGACTTGGAGGGTGACGGAAGACTTCTGGCGCTTATGATCTTATCTTTTCTCGGAACGGGTAGCAGTTATTGTGCCCTTGCTCACCATAATGCACGTCCAGTCTTTTGGTTGTTACAGAAATAAAAGAGAACCGGTATAAATAAAATATAATTTCTCTTTCACTGGACCATCTCTGAAAAAATTCCGACTAAGACCAAGCCTTCCTGTAGCTTCTAGCTAGGGCGACGTTTATTACAGTTAATCAATAAATAGACGAAGGGGTTATTGTGTCATTTACAGGCAAATAACATTCTGAATGAATTTGTTCCATCCTAAGTGTTATCTGTATTTCACTTCAAACGATCTTTCTTTCGATCCCCTTTGAATGAGAAGTTTTTCCTACATTCAAAGATCACACCACTCCCTGTCTTCTCATTATTTTGAGTAATTTTACCAGCTTTTAAACTTTTCTTATTGCGTTTCCTGAGATTCAGAATTCACACGGAAAACTTATATCGTTTTAAGCCAATGACATACTATTTTATAAACGTAAAATAGCTGGTAAAATGTTATCAATGGTAAAAGACCATTGATAACATTTTACGACTTTTTGCTTACACATATACACAAAAAGCTCCTGAAAATAAAAGCTCCTAGCTACAGGAGCTTTTATTTTCGATGACGGAATATCGCCAGATGATAGGTATAAATTATATCAATGTAATGTGTGCTTTTTTATGTCAGAAAGTATTTTGCTTTACTTCATGTCAGTAAACTAATTTTTTAAATCTTCTATTTTCCATATGCTTGCACCCTCCTCGTAGGGTTATCACGCCCGCCCACCCCCTCGGGGGGAGGTGCGCCCCACAGTTTAAGAAACGCTGCTCTACAGTTTTTTTCGAAAAATTACTTTCATCTATTTCACAATTTGATTCATTCATCAATTTAGAGAAATTTCAATCTCACTTAAATATTTCGCTATTTCTGTCATG
Organism: Trichonephila clavata; assembly: GCA_019973975.1. Taxonomy (NCBI): domain Eukaryota; kingdom Metazoa; phylum Arthropoda; class Arachnida; order Araneae; family Nephilidae; genus Trichonephila; species Trichonephila clavata. The sequence continues at coordinate 4,960 of BMAO01038893.1, read as the reverse complement.
CTGACTGAAATAAAACAGATGCTAAATTTACAAAATACTTCAATCCTTTGCCGGATTACTCGTTAGAAGGAGTAGGCAATTGCCTATGGGCCCCGTGCTTTTTAGGGGCCCACAAAAGCGTATTCTGTTTTCTGTTAGAGCTCCAAAAACAGGCTAAGGGGCCCGAGAACTCGACTGTCTAGGGGCCTCTATGTCGTTTAATCCGACACTGCTTCGATCTCTTTCCCCACATTCTCAAAATATAAACACAAAAATCCAGATAACAATAAATCACGAACCTTCAAATACTAAATTCTTTCGAAAGAACTAAACATTGGTAGTTGTTTATAGTCTGAGATCTGGGATCATTATTTTAATTTAAGAAATCTGGGATCAACTTTTTAAAAACTTGGAACCGAAAACATATATTAAAGACCAAATTCAGAAAAACATTTAAAAAAAAAAAAAAAAAAAAACAAAAAAACGGATTACATGCAATATATGAGGGCAACACTAATTGTTGTACGATACAAATCGTGGGTAATCATTGGGTTTTCAATATTAGTACAAGATTTTTTTGTTGCACGTTGAACTTATAACTGAAGTCTATCAGCTTGGGGCCCCTGCCTGTTCTCGGGGCCCCTGGCGGCCGCCAGGTCTGCCAGCCGCTTAATCCGCCACTGCCTTTATAGTTCAACTTCGTAAACCTGTCACATTCAACATATCGATTGCCTCATCAAGCTTCCAGTATTCACCCCGGTTTCTAAAAATTCCAGCCCCCCACCATGTGAAGAACGCAAGTCGAAAATCTGTTTCTTCGTTTCTACGGAAACGAATCCTCCACCCCTCCCCTCCTGACCGCTGATGCTATTTTTAGCTCAGTCGACTCTTTCTCTCTTTTTCACTTTATTTACCCTCTCATAGGAACACCTCATAACTGAAGTAGAAGCCTAGATGCCTCTAGGCTGGAACTGAGAAAATCCATATATCCCAATCTACCTTTATGGTTCACTCTCTCCCTATATATATATATATATATATATATATGTGTGTGTGTGTGTGTGAGTGTGTGTGTGTGTGTGTGTGTGTCTTGTTCCAATTATCAATCGTTAATGAAATCTATTAATCCATTCAAAGTAGGAATTGACTTAATTTTTTTTATATTACTTGTTTTAGTAAAATTAAGAGAGAAATTTTACTAAAAAAAAATAGTTTTTAATATAAAGAACATTTCTATCATACAGCATTTCCTTTAAAACATGAATAGGTAATTAGGAAATATACAGTAAATTTTTAAACGTTCACCTCAAATACATTGCAAAAGGAAAAATCTTTAAAAGTTTTATATTTAAAAGTTTTTAAAGATTTTTTTTATTTATGATGAGAGATAAAATCCTTAAACGATTAAAAAAACTTCGAAACATTCAAAATATAATATTTCCACACGTTTTTCAAACATTACCTATAATAAAGTTTCAAGAAATTGCATTAATTTGAAATGAAATCACTTTGATCCCATACTATGATTTAAAAGAGATGCTTTTAAACTAGAAAAATATTTTTTTTTAAAAAAAAAGATGTATTTTGTCTTTTTATTTTTCCCTTCTTAGAAAAATACGAGTTAATACTACTAATATCAATATTGTTACTGTTACTCAAATACGCGTTTCTTTTCCTAGCAATATTTTTTTTTAAGATTTATTCCCCAGACTTAGGGAATGAAGCTTATTTTCGCATTAAATCTAATATTTATCTAGTTGAATCTTATTGAATCTTTTCATAGAATGAAAGCTCTTTAATAAAATATTTTTTTCTAATTGATGTTTTGGAATGCTCACGAGAGAAGAGAAAATATATTCCATATTCTGTTAATTTATTTGAAATGAAGTGCCATCACAGGGACAAAATCAGACATTCTGTGAAAATTAAATTATTTTTACTGGAAAATAAAACTTTAAACTCTTTTATATTGTTGAAATGCAGTGTGATTATAATTAAATTACTTTTAAAAGGCTTTAGAAAAGCACCACTGCTCAGAATAACTTCAAATTCGAAATGAATATGCTTGAAGATGGGGAAAATGGCATGAGATATGGAAAAAAAATTCATTGCAGTTCTCATTGTTGTTGTCAAGAACAATTAACTCCCAAAGCGTTCCTTTCGTTCCTTGATATGCGCTTATTTTTTATTCTTATGGTATATTATTTATTGCTAGAATTTCGAAAAGGTGATGCAGTTTGTCTATGGAACTGAAATGATTTTCTTCTAGCATTTATTTAGTGGGGAAGGCAGGGATTAGTATGATGTTAAGTTATAAAAAAAATGTAAAATATTTACCTTTTTTTGAAGCATTTCGGATAACAAAAATAACCGCTTAAGGGGTTAAAAACCTATTATTTTCACATCCAATGTGATGCGATCTAGCTGCGATGGGTGAGCTTTTCACTGACGGTGCAACAAATGCAAAATTGTTTGGAAGTCATTTTTTCAGTTGTAACTCCCTATTCCTGTTCTCGGACCCTGCTAAAGGTGGGAAAGGAAGTGAAGGATGACTGGACATGATATTTTTTAATTATTTAATCAACACACTAATTAACACAGACAAAATTCAAATAACCAAATAGATTGAGATGTTTACAAATAGAGAACATAGGTTTTGTAACGAGAGTCGCTTGTTTGGACAATACTTCTCTAATAAATTTATTCATCTTTTATAAATCAATCTTCTACTTAAAAAAATGATTTACAGTAGCTATGTGACCAATTGTCACTTAAATCTCTTTAATAATTTAAATACCAAAACACATTATCAATATGACTAATACCAGAACTGTAGGTAGTGTAACGTCGTGGCTCCACATTGAAAATGTACGCTAAGCTAATTATTAAAGAATCTCTCGTTGTATTCTATCAGCCGTCTTTCCGGAGTCTCTTTGCTCCCTCCTTCGTCAGCAGGCCTCTCTCCTGGGTATCTCTCGTGGGAGTCTGTCCGGAGTCTCTTCCTTAGTCCGCAGGGTTCAATTCCGGGAATCTCTCGTGGGAGTCTATCACGAGTCTCTCCGGAGTCTATCAGGAGTCTTTTCCTTCGTCAGTAGGCTTCCCACACGGAATCTATCGTCGGAGTCTCCAGCAGTTCGTTCATCCGGAGACCCCTCTCTTTCTCAAGTCCACTCTTTTAAACACTAGGGGCGGGTTCACTACACGCCCCTCATCAATCCCCATTGGCCGACCTCAGGGTTTTGCACCCGGCACCAACGGTCTTGCACCTCATCCATTCGTGCAGAGATGACAAAAGTCCGGTCCCTCTCAAAGGTTCCCAGTGACAAGGGCCCGGCTGACATCTGGCACTCCAAACACCTCGCCGCCGCCTGCAGAGGCGCCAGCATTCAAGACGTACAATCACTGCCCATGAATGGAAATAATGCAGCGATGCCTAGTCCATAGTGTCCCCCAGACACACCGACGCCGACGGTCCAGCTGTGTGATACAACACAATGCAGCTAAAAACAAGTTTTCTCCAGCTGTGGGAAATGTTTATGAATAGAGGCGCTTTCTCCGTTGTGGACGACGTCACAACTCCTTTCCCCCTGAAAACGTCCATTTCACTGGACTGCTCTGGTCCAATGTTGGGATCTGTTCTTATGACTGACTTAAAGAAATAATGTCTTAAACAATGAGATCAACTAGGACAGCAATCCAATAATAAAAAAAACACTCAAAAAATATGATAATAAGTAAATCCAAAATTCCATAACATTTTACACACTTTACAATAAAAACCTGAATTTCAAATCTTGGATTCTTTTCTTTATGTTACATCTTATCTTAAAAAATTTGAGTTTTAAGAGAATAAGTTAAATGCTAACATTTTACTAATATTACTATACGTTAAATCACACGTAACTACTGTACTAGACATCTATGTGCTTACACTTGGCTGAGAGACACAAAAGATTTTCAGTAACATAAATTTTTGTTTCCACCATATACACACATTACAGTAATATAGTAATATAGACACAAAAATACAATAAAAAGGTAAAATTAATTAATAGGAAATTTTTAAATGACTGCTTATTCCAGTCTGTTTAATCCAATGACATTTCCATATAACTTTCTTTAATTAAAGTAAATGATTTTTTAAAATTACAAAAAAAACTGTAAATACAAACATTTGGAATTATTTGGGCTAAACAACATTAGTTTTAAAAGATAAATTTCCATCTTGACACTTTGCACACTTTCTCACAATATTTATAACGAGTCATTCCCCAATTCATTATCTTTCCTACTACAACGTTGTGTTATAAAGTGGTAATTATGGCACTATCATTAAAAATACAATTAACCTCGTACTTCCTCAGCTCACGAAATAACTCACTACATCTCTATTAAGTACACGTAGGAAATCTTCCCACTGCTCTAATTTACCTTTGGTCGGTATGAATTCAGATCTCACACTCCTCAACCCTTCTAATACCAAGTCTATTTGCTTTACACGATTTTTCCAAATTTGCGCCAAGATGTCTATATTAACCAATCGACGTAAAGCAAACTGCGGTAACCGTTCCAAAACCTGAGTAGTTAATTTACATCCATAATCAGATGCGCATACGATCTTAAACTCTCCTTTTCCTAATGTAAATGCAAATGGCATTACGTATGTGGCATACTTCTGATATGTCAGCATGAGTGAACGACGAAAGTACCACTTCCACAAATCCAGTACCGTGACCCACGAGGCCGCGCTTTTTCTTCTCTACAAAACCTTCTCTTTTAACAAAGGATGAATCTTGGCTCGCGTCACCTGGTTCAAACACCTATACTTAATAAACGGGTACGAGTATCGATTCACTTCTCTAAACTTAACTGCGGACAATGTACGATTGAACTGCCCCATCTCGATTACACTAACATCCCTAGGATACCCAAACTCCCTCTCCCAGAGTATTAATCAATCTCAGGTATATCCAAAAAGTTT